>ML101645.1:21718-67410 GCA_003697995.1 Taxidea taxus jeffersonii
GAGCAGTTACCAAACTAGCCACTCTGTCCTGTATACAGCCCGTAAAGAAACAAGTGATAACAACTGATGTCAGCACGGAAAGAAAAGCTCCTGTGTGGCTTAGCATAAATTGTTTTCTCAGAGGAAATTAAAGGAGTAGAAGAAGTTTCCTTTCTTTTTGCTTTAGGAAATATGTCATTCATTCCTACAAAAGGACTGGTTGACTTTTTCCCCATAATACGAACTGATTATCTCTTATGTGTTAAATAGGCAAAGATATTGCATAATAGAATTTGCGTAGTTGGGGTCAGATTTCGACTCAGCCTAATGATTGTAAAGCCAATCTAATCACTGTTCTTAGGAGCTACCTAATGCTCAGTAAGAGTGTGCTTCTCTAGCAAAGATGACCTGTAGATATGGACATGTGTTTTATTGCAGTTGTAAAACAGACACTTTGGGGTGCCTGGGTGGCTCAGTGGGTTAAAGCCGCTGCCTTCGGCTCGGGTCGTGATCCCGGGGTCGTGGGATCGAGCCCCGCATCGGGCTCTCTGCTCTGCGGACAGCCTGCTTCCTCCTCTCTCTCTCTGCCTCTCTGCCTACTTGTGATCTCTGTCTGTCAGGTAAATAAATAAAATCTGATTGTATTGTCGGAACCGCAAAAAAAAACCCAAACAAACAAAAAAAACCCAGACACTTTGATGGTTATTTTTTTTGTATCATCATAGTTACCTATTTTCAGAATTAAGGAGTCTAATCTGCTTTATAAGTCATATATTTCCTGTAGTGACAACCATTTCTTGACAGTGTAATATATACTCTAGTATAATTTTAAAACATCCACAAGCTGTCAGGTTGAGTGCCTGAGAGATTTGCTTAAAGAAGTGTGGGCAACATTCTTGTGGTTGGACAAAATAGGGAGAAAAAGAAAATATTATGTGAAAGATGTTTTAAAAACTTATATTATGAAATGGATTATATCTGAGACTTAGAGTCTTTTTTTTAATCAAAATAAGAACAGACTAAATTCTAACTAAATATTGTCTACATAGGAGTCACTTCAAAAGATAGTATTAAAATTGACTTATGATTATGCATTCTGTAACCTCAGTAGAGCATTTGTAGACGAATTGAATGAAAATAGATAGATTTCTCTTAAATAGGGATGCCTGGGTGGCTCAGTGGGTTAAGCCTCTGCCTTTGGCTCAGGTCATGATCTCAGGGTCCTGAAGTCAAGCCCCGCATCAGGCTCTGTGCTCAGCGGGGAGCCTGCTTCCCCCTCTCTCTCTGCCTACCTCTCTGCCTACTTGTGATCCCTGATGCCTCTATCTCTGTCAAATAAATAAATAAAATCTTAAAAAAATAAAATAAATCAAATAAAATAATATTAAAAAAACCTTTTAAATATAGGAAAGTTCACTCTAGGTAAAAATCTCATTTTAATATATAATACTATATAAATTACGTAAATATATAAAAGTCAGAATATGAAATTTTCCATAAGGAAAAACAAAAGAAAGACTAGAATCATAGGGAAAGAAAAGATATTTTTCCCTTAAATTTTGCTTTATAAAATAGTGATATTTGATAGTGGCTAAGGAATGATTGATCTGGTATCATACTATGGCAGGGGGGAAGAAGGCACATCAGGGGAACGTCAGACCACATCACAGATGTGGTCTTAACCGCTTGGAAAGGGCAGGGCAAGATTAGATGACTTTAGGTCTCCTATTTTGATTAGTATACTTGGAGTAGTTGGAAAGGGGCTAGAAATGTAGTGAGTGTATGTATGTTGGTAGATATGTACACTTTTGTGGGCTTCCTTTGTTTTGTTTTGTTTTTTTGTAAAGATTTTATTTTTTTAAGTAATCTCCACACCCAGCTTGGGGCTGGAACTCACAACCCCAAGATCAAGAGTTGTATGTGCCAACCACTGAGCCAGCCAGATGCCCTTGGTTTGTTTTTCAGTAAATCATTTTCTTATGTGATATTTGAAATTATTAGTTATGCATTCTTTTAATATGTATATCACTAATGTTACTACCTTATTTTGAATCACCAAATGTACTTACATATAACTTCAATTTTATCAAAATAGTTTATGCAAATAATAAAGGAAATTTAAAGGCTTATACAGAAAACTGAGCAGTGCCTTTTTTGCCCCTCCCCTTACCTGGTGTCTTTCATCAGAGGCAAGGCTTATTTCTCATGGTATTTACCTTTGTATTTCTAAATAATAATCATCTGCTAACTCTTGAATCTTCAGTCTTAGTTGATTTACTGACTTTCTATTATGGTAGGTGAGAATTTTACTTTATAGCTCTATTGCCCTTGCCCACTTGTCAGTATCATCACGTGGGGAAGATTACTTAACAAAAATTTTCAAAATCCATTTTCTGTCCTTTCATTCTGAGAGCTATATAAATATTCTGTGCTGAGTCAGAGTTTGGGAGAATTCTGTGTATTGGGAGTCAGAGAGTGTCCCATAGAGAGCACTTACTGGTAACATGGGCCCTGAAGGAGTGTGTGAGCCACTACCCCTGTCTCTGCATGGATTCCCTTAGCACACTGAGTCAGGGACCCTGGACCACTTCTCCCCTCACCACATCACACAGCTCTCTGTGTGTTGTGTTTTTATCTGTGTGTTTGAAATCCAGTTCTTTTATGTGGAAAGAAGTTTAGCATTTCAGAGTATACATAGACATAGCATTGGAGGATGAATGGCCTAAGTAAGCTTGTGGGAAATGTGAAAATATTTTCTGAAAATACAGGTTGTAAAAATCTCTCCTTTCACATTCTTCAGATACTTGTTTATACTGTGCCACAGTACAGATAATCTCGGCAGATAATGTCTTTATAATCACTTTGCTATAAAAGTCTTTGCTAGGAATGAGACACTCATCATCCCTTTGTTATTGGCCTTATTATCTTTCTATCATCTCTATACAGTTTTCATCATTTTATTATTTAAGACCAGTTAATTGTTTTTCTTTGTGTCCCTTTTACTGAATACATGCTGTAATCCCTTTTAGAGGCCATCTTCCATCAAGAGATTACAAACTGGGGCTCCTGGGTGGCTCAGTGGGTTAAAGCCTCTGCCTTCAGCTCAGGTCATGGTCCCAGGGTCCTGGGATTGAGCCCCGCATTGGGCTCTGCTCAGCAGGGAGCCTGCTTCCCCCTCTCTCTCTGCCTGCCTCTGCCTTCTTGTGATCTCTGTCTGTCAAATAAATAAATAAAATCTTAAAAAAAAAGAGAGAGATTACAAACTCATTTGAATTTAAGTGGCTTTCAAATTAATGCTATTGTTTTCCTTTTTGTCTGTTACCCTTTATTTTGAGCACTTTTCTCCATAAGAAAATATTTAGTGGCTACTGTGTCTTCGTAAAACAATTACACATATAATGAAGACCATTTGGAAGATACAGAAAATAAGAAACTTGTGAGGTTTAGGGAAAACAGACATTCTCATATATATTCTTCTGGTGTGACTGTATATATACGCACAGATTATGCCTCCTTCCAACATATACTACAGGGATACATAGTTGAACTGGGTGGACATGGTACCTACCATCTTGAAACTGTTACACTAGTTAACCAAGGAGATAGCGTAATAATATAATTAAGTAATTACTTAATTGTAATTTTGACAAATGCATATGGTATAAGAGCACAAACAGTTTTAAGGAAGGGAGTAGCATTATCAAATCTGTGAGCAGATGTCATCAGTTTAAAGAAAAATACTGACATAGTGTATAATAAAATGCCTCTGTAATATGCTGTGTCTATACCAAAACCTAGTCTCCAATGTGGGTAAGTTTGTCAAATGTTATTTCTCCTTAAGTGATACAGAATTATGGTTTAGTAGAATTGACTACTAATGTGAAGAATCCTTCTGCTTTTAACTTTAGTATGTAAATGTTTTCATCTGAATCTTTTACTTCAGCTACTACTGAAGTGCTAAATTAGTGACATAAACTGCTTATAATGAATTTGCCCATGACAGTACCATATGATGATTACAATGTTAAGTAGATTCATTTTACAAATACATGGAAATACTGTTCAAATTCTAGGCTGTTTTAATTATTTTTTTTAAGATGTTATTTATTTATTTATCAGAGAGACAGGCACAGTGAGGAGGGAACACAAGCAGGAGGAGTGAGAAAGAGAGAAGCAGGCTTCCCGTGGAGCAAGTAGCCGGATGTGGGTCTCATCCCGGGTTGCTGGGACCATGACCTGAGCTGAAGGCAGATGCTTAACGACTGAGCCACCCAGGCGCCCCTGTTTTAATTATTAATACAAGTCGTAGGTATAGTGCCCGATAATTTACATATATTGCATCATTTAATCCTCAGAATAACCCAGTGAGAGAGGTGATAACCTCTTTTACAGATGAAGAAATTAATTCAGAGAACTTAATTAACTTGTACTGAGTTACTGTTGTGAAGATGGTAGTGAGATGTAAGGCTTGGTTCAAATAAAATTCATGCTTTTAATTTTCCTGATATTATGCTCTGTCTTTGTATAGGAGGTATGAGTGGGCAATATACCCATTTCTCCCATCCAAGTACTAACCAGGCCTGACCCTGCTTAGCTTCCGAGATCAGACGACATCGGGCGCGTTCAGGGTGGTATGGCCGTAGACTATACCCATTTCTTAAATGAGAAAATGGAGGTGTAGAAAAGGCTAAGATTTCAAGTATAATAGAAAGGAAAATGAAGGAGTTGTTAACCTTTTCTTTCTGAATTTCATTTTTCCTGTCTATGTATAAAGAAGATTCAACTGTATCAAATTCTATCCCGAAATGTCCTATGATGGTAGTATAACATGGCCAGTGGTGTGCATTCTGAATTTTCTGCCTGTACTTGGACTTCAACTAGAGAAGCTGTGCTTTGAGTGAAATGCATTCGAGGATAGCCAAGAGTTATAATACTGACCTACTTTGGGAATAAGAATTTGGGATTTTGCTTTACTTTTATTCTACGTGAGATCATAAATCACTATTATATTTTTCTGCAAAATGGAGTGTCAGGGTCCCTTTTTTATGGTAATAATAATGTAATGAGAATTAAGTTATGTAAGTATATATTGATCTTGAGTGTTCTTAATAAAACCATGTGTTCGGTTTCTGCAAGTGGTTATGATGATATTTTTTGTCTAAAGCATATCAGCTGTAACAATATTTGAGTCTATGTGTAGATACTCATGCTTGGTATTGTTGGTAAACTAAAGAAAATAAATTTATATTATACAATGAGGGATTTTTTAATTAGACTGGTAGGAAATTTTGGTAGTTTGACATAGACAGAGTTATTATTTGTCTATCAGGAAACCTGAAAAATGAAAGACTTTATTAATGATTTTAATGTTGATATGTTATAAAGCCAATTTAGATGACCTATTAAGATCTGTGGGATTTTTTGATTTCTCAAGACTTTACTAAGGATGTCAAATTTCAGACATTGGCCTAGTTTTCTTAGTATCCAGTTTTATCAAGCATAGACTACAGGAGATATTTAGGTTGTAACAAACATTTTTGGTGACTCTGAAATGGAAAATTGTAATTATCTGAACCGGACCTTCTATTAGTGCTATTTTTACAAGGCTGCTCTACCTCTACAAATGTTCCTTCTAAATAACTGGTTTCTTATAGCCATACTGATCAATATTCCAGCACATTTAACTGCTGGTCTCTTTCTTCAGAAGATACATAATTCAACAAGAAGAGTAGTGAGTCATGCCACATCTTGTTTTCATAGGAACACCAAAGCATAAGCATATGTCAGTGTTTGCTTTGGGGTAGGGTAGAAAACAAGAGATCAGTGAGATGCTAAATTGCAATTTTATGTGACAGACAGCTGAAAACAAGGCCATGTATGAAAGCAGCCAAACTCTTAGATGTTGTGCACGTCAAAACGGGAACAAAAATTATAGTGCAAGTTTAATTTCCTTAAATGTGGATCTCAACATTAATTGAGGTATGCAGCTCACCCGCAGTCGTGGGTGTGGCCCATGAACATAGCTGCTAACTCTGATCTATAATTTTTATATTTTATTGCCATGTATGACTGGGTTTTTGGATTGTAACCACTGATGCAAATGAGAGAGAAGGAAGCATTGGCCATACTAGAACTTACCTGTTTTTGGCTTTGGCTATTTGCATCATAACTTTTTTGTTGTTGTTGCTTACAGAACTTCAGTACTTGGCAGTACTTTTGGAGAAAGTTTTATTGTGCCGGATTTCTTCTTGGGGATTGGAAACAGAGCTTGTTCTCTGGATAGTCTGCAATAATTTCTTATCTATGTAGGCTCCCTTGCCAGTGATTGTGATGGTTTCAGAGGCATCTGAAGCCACACACTATCCCCCAAATGTTACCTCTGAGGGCAAGTACATATAATTGCATGCTGTGGTGAGCTTAGGTGTTGTCCTTGTACCTTGGGTTCCATAAAGTGCCCGAAGGGGAATTTAGAAAAGGAGAGTCATTGACTTTAACTCAGTAATCCAATACTTTCTCCTTCATCTAGCTTTTGAGAAACAAAGGTACCCATCCCCTCGCCTGGGATTGCTACTAGGTGAAAGAACTGTTCAGAAGACAAGTAGACTAGTCTTCATTTTCACTCCGGGGATTTAGGGATGATTCTATATATTGTGAGTGATTTGGAACACAGTTATAGTTCCCATTTCCCATCATCCCCAGTACTCCCTCTTTCTTATGGTAGCCAAGAACTGACATTTTCTGAAATTAGACTGATGAGTTGTCTTTCACAAAACTATATTGTGTTTAATGTTAGATTCTTTTCTCATAAAAGCATGGATCCTGGAAGAAGATTATAGTTGTCATTTATGTTCAGTTTTCTGTCATGGGGGTAATAAATATCATAGCTGTCACTATAATAGTGTCTGTTTATTTGGCAAGTACTCTTCTGAGCACCTTACATTTATTTTGTCATTTATTTTTCATAATAACCCCCTAGATAGATAAATATTTTTACTATTCTTAATCTTACAAGTGAGGAAGTGGAGAGCTTAAGTAACATATGCACTTAGTTAGACAGCTATTAAATTAGGAGCTAGGATTAGAATCTGGGCAATCTGCTTTTAACTCTGTGAGATAGTGGACATTCTAGGGGCTGCACTACTTTCCAAAGTGACTAGGCTGATTTAGATGAATTTTAAAGATTTGCCAATGGTTTACTTGTCTTTAAGGTCAATGTTAGTGTTGGATTTAGTCTGTTCTGAGTCTCTTCTACCTTGTCATAGGTAATTATACATTCCTAGAGGGATAAAATAATTAGCTAATATAGATAGATATTCATAATGGAAAAGGTCACTGTATTATACAAACTGTGTTAGAGAGCTTTTCATGTTCCCCTGAGCTTGAAGGGACCTTGTGGACCAGTTAGTCTAGGCTTCTCCTAGGAAAGAACCCTGTAACAATGATACAGCTCTTGTGTGAACATCACCACCGGACAGCCCATTCCAGTTAGACAACTCTAATTAGGTGAGAGTCCTTTTAATTAAAATCCTACTGTTGGTATTCAGCAAGAACATTTTTAGAAAAGCGGCCAAAAGAGTTAAATATCAGAATAGTTATGGAAGAAGAGAATCATTGTTAATTTAACAGGAATCAGGAACTTTGATGCCAAAGCTATACAAGTACATTTACACTTATTGTAAATAGTTTTGTTTTGTATTTTTCTTAAGATCACAGTATAGAGCACATTGTGTGTTTTTCTGTGGACTGATTCTGATCCTTTATGAGGTCTCAGTTCCTACTATGAATCTAATAAAAAGAGAAAGTAAATATGATAGGAATTACCGATTCCTGTTCTCTAGAGATCTTTTAGGGAGTTCTTAGCACCAAGGAGAGGGAGGTAACAGATTCGAGGATGTGTTTTTCTCTCATTAAAGAGCCTAATATAGTTCAGAATATTTGTGTTAAGAGTTAGATACTAGTGTTTGGCTTCTCTAAATTTTCACACATTATCAAATAGGGAAAATCTCCACCATCTAGTTCAGTTTATAGTAAGTACTTGCTAGAGGATGTCATTGTTGGAACAATACATATAGTAACCTAGGGTCAGCATTTCTGTTCTTCTCAGTGATTATAATTCTGTCAAAAGCAAATTTAGTGAGATTGAACTTTACAGATATGCCCTGGCCAAAGCCCCATGTTAATTATTGTTATTATTATATTCATTTATTTTGCTTCTTTGAGCATATTATTGAATGCAGTGTTTTTCAGAAGTTAAAACTAGTTTAATATTGTTTTATGAATGAATTGTTTCAATTCAGTGAGCCACTATTTGTGTGACCACTATTAACTAACCATTGTGTTTATTATATGACCTGTCAAGTTTCCAAACCTGTGTTCTCTGCCTTTGAGGAAAGATTAGTGTTTCTTAAACAAAGGCTTATTATGCATTTAGTTTTTTGAGTCAGGACCAGCATCTCCTTGCCCTCCCTTCTTTGTTTTGTAAATGAAATGCTCTAGAACAGAATATATTTTAATGAATTGCACATAAAAGTATGTGTTTTATTGGTTCATATTTGGACCAGGTAGGTCATGATATAAAATATATTTCTGACTCTATATTGTGATAAAACATTTTACACTGGTGGTCTACACTACTTTATATCCTGTTGGCAGTACCCGGACACTGGTGCCAGTTTTAACTGCTCCTGGTCTACAGCAAGATAAGTGCTGAAATTGAGAATAAGCACTTAGAAATTTTTGAAGCAGTTTAACATTTGATCAGTGGATTTGTCCCATGGAAAGGTGTAGACCAGTTTGGGTGTTACTGGACTCACATGATGAGTCAATGTATGTTCTGAGTTGTGTGCTGTTTTGAAGCAGTATTCAAGGATCATTTCCTAATGTATTAGATTTGAACAGTGGTGGAGGGAATTAATTCCCTCAGGACAATAAGCTTACCTTTTGGTAAAATAGGTAGACTGTGTTGCTAATTTGCTACAGTTTCAGATTTTCTTCCTTTCATAGCAGAGGTCTTAGGGTGGAGAATATAATTTATAAGGTTTTATGTCATCTCTTTGTTTAAAAAAAAGTAACCTTTGTTAACATTGGGAAGCCTTGGAATTCTAATGTGTCCTAAATTTCACAAAATCTATAAATTATTAATCAGAAATATAAGCAATACTGTTATACTTTATAAAGAAAATTTAGTGTCTATAAATAAAGTTTCTTTTTTTTAAGATTTTATTTATTTATTGACAGAGATCACAAGTATGCAGAGGCAGGCAGAGAGAGAGAGGAGGAAGCAGGCTCCCCGCTGAGCAGAGAGCCCGATGCGGGGCTCAGTCCCAGAACCCTGGGATCATGACCTAAGCCGAAGGCAGAGGCTTATACAACCCACTAAGCCACCCAGGTGCCCCTATAAATAAAGTTTCTTAATAAAGGAAAAATTGAATGCATTTTGGTCCTTCTATACCTCTATGTGATGGTATATTGTGATAATTATGTGTTAATTACAAATAATAAAAGAACTTAATGAACACATTTATTTATTTATTTTTATTTCATTTCATTTTTTTTTAAAGGTTTTATTTATTTATTTGGCAGAGAGAGATCACAAGTAGGCAGCGAGGCAGGCAGAGCGAGAGAGGGGGAAGCAGGCTCCTCACCGAGCAGAGAGCCCGATGTGGGGCTCGATCCCAGGACCCTGGGATCATGACCTGGGCTGAAGGCAGAGGCTTTAACCCACTGAGCCACCCAGGCGCCCCTCATTTTATTTTAAAGTAGGCTACATGCCTAGCATGGAGCCCAATGTGGGCTTGAACTCATGACTTTGAGATCAAGACCTGAGCTGAGATCAAGAGTCAGACATTTAACTGACTGAGCCACCTAAGTGCCCCCAAATGAACAAAAATTTTAATGTTTGCTGGCTTTAAATTTTCCCTTTTTAGATTTGGATATAATTATCATATTAAATACTTTAAACTAATTTAAGGAGATTCAGTGATGAGGATATTGGACAAGATTCTACAGTGAACTGATAAATGTGAAATTGGGGTCTCATCTTAAAGTAATTAAACAAGGATAAACCTGACCTACCTATGACTAAAATAACCACTTTTAATCATTAATTTTTAAGTTCCTGGACTCTGAGTAACTACTTCCAGATTTTTAAAAGACCTAAACACACTCCAGATTATTTTTTGAGGCTTAAATAAATGGAAAAACCTAAGTTGAGATTATAAAAAATGAAAAGTTTTCATTCCTGTGCTCTCCACAAGAAAGCAGACTGACTTTGTTTTCCTAATAAGGCTGTGCTAAATACTGGAATGCTTGTCCTCTTGAATTTTATTGAAATACCTAAAAATACCCACTTTACAAAAAAAAAGTTTGCAGTTTCATGTGTTTCGCCTAGACAGAAATAGAAAAAGAGATATATCTGGGAAAAGTTAGTGACAAAATTATGCCTCCAGTATTAGTATAGGACAGAGAGTGTATAAATGTGGACTTCAAAGAGCATTATCTTACACTTGGGATGTGTGAAGAACACATTAGGTATTTTGCTATCTTCCATTTGTATTTTGTTTGTCTCAATATATTAAGATTTGGGGCAAGTTTCAGTCTCCCTTTCTTCCCCTTCTTTTATGGTTAGTAAGTAGGCTTATACTGTTCAAACATATATACAGGCTAATTTATTGCTCAACACTGTGTTTAGATTTAATCTTTAATTTCCATTGTGGATTTAACTTTCTTACAAAATGAAGTGCTTTGTTTAAGAATACTTGTCCTACTCACTTAGAGGAGAAGAAGACCAGGTTCTTTTATTGATAAAAAGTAGTTCATTGTCTCTGGCTCCCAGTGCTTTCTCTGGCTGCACCCTCACTGTCCTAGCCCCAGTCTAGCCCCACTGGCACATTCCTGCCTCAGACACTTGACACCTGCCATTTGGTTGGCGTGGAGTTCCCTACTTCAAGTCTCTACTCAGATTTCATCTCAGTTAGGGAGGCCTTCTCTGACTCCTTTACATAGGATAATATATCCCTGTCCCGGTCTTGCTTTACTATTTCACTTGTTACCATGTGATATACTTGTTTTTCGTCTGCCTCTCCCGAATAGAATGTAAGCTCTCTCAAAGTAGATAGTGTGTTTCATTTATTGCTGTTGCCATGCTGCAACAGCTTGGCATGTTAGGGGCTCCAATGAATATTTGTGGAATTAATTAATAAATTAACGAAATAAATTAAGGAAGTTATAACACAGGTATTGTCCATGAACTTGAAGTGACATTGTTATAGGATGTATTGGTCAGGAATGAGAAGGTATTTGGTTAAAATAACCGATGGTAATATAGAAGGCCATACTGATAACAAATCTGGTGGTTAACAGGAACTAGACTCTGACCATAACATAAAGGTATGTGTGTGTTTGCTTGTTTATTAAAAAATTAAGGGCTGATTCAAAAAGAATTGAATACTATCCAAACTGTATCATTTGATGACTATGTATGTGGATATGTTCATGTACATAGGTATATATAATCAGTGCCCTGGTGTATATGAATATGTAGCTAAAACCTCATTGAAAAGGTACCATCATGGTTATTTCTGTAATCTTAGATGCTCAGCATACACCACTATATCACGGGGATAGGTCAGGCCTGTAGTCTGATTCATTCTGGATTATTGGTAGCATATCACCATTGATAGTTGTAATGGGGAGACTATGATGCCTGTTCCTTTATTTTCTCAAGATTGTGAAGAAGACAAAATAGAAACATGTAGTTCTTGACATATGCACAGGAAGATCTTGTGATGTGGTATTTTGGATTATACACTGCTAATAACTTCAGAAGTTAGTTGCAGTTTCGAGTATAATACTCAGTTTGTCATCATAGATGATATTCATTGAGCTAGCTCCATCTTGCTGGAAAATAAAGTTATTAGAGAATTCTTATTGCTGTGGGGAAAAATACTCTTCTTCTCTGGAAAAATATGGAAGAATAGATTGGAGGCTCTATAATCTTAAAAGTCAGAGAGTTAGAGCTGTTTATAAAGCCTGTGGAGAACTTGCGTTCTTGTGCTCAAATCTTGATTCTCCCATTCCCAAATTCTAAACTGTGGCCAAATTCTTGGCCATTTAATCTCATTTAATCTTCTGTTTCCTATATTTAAAATGAGAATAGTATTACTCTCTCAGGAAGAATAGGTGAGCTAATTTATGTAATGGGCCAAGTGAAATTATTGGCATTTGTTGGTACTCAGCAAGTGGTATTTTTTCATCCATTTCTAATTTGTTGTTGTTTTCTCTTGAAACTTATCCTGGTAGATAATTCAGTTTGAATGTAAGAGTATGTAATAAAAAACAAAATAATTTCTAGAAATCAAGGGTCAAACCTTCTGTATAAGGAGTAGGAAAGTAGTATCTATCACTGTTGACTTTGTGTCAATCGCAAAGGTGTATTATATTTGTGACCCCATTTTATCCTGGAAACAGTTCCTCAAGGGAAGGACTATCATCCTTGTTGTATCAACAAAGAAACTATAGAGTAGCTGATTTATTTTTTGGTAACCTAGACTTGCAACCTTCATTTAGCTATTTCTCCTATTTCTCAAAGAATTCCTCTATCATTGAAGACTTTGATAAGAGAAAGCCTGAATATGAAAGGTAGGCTCTCCTTGTCTTTTTTGGGCTTTAAGCTTTTCTTAAAAGGAAGAAAAAAAATAAGTAAACATTAAGCTAATGAATTGTACCTGCTTTTGTACTACTTTTAATCCTACTCTTCAGCATCTGATGTTTATCAGGGTTTCCCTGAAGCAGTGATTTTTATATGCATTGCTAAAAGTCTTGTAAAAATCTAGTTATGCATATAGTTCGTTATTGATGCCTACTTTACTAATATGAATGTTATCTACATTTGTTATTTAAGGGTATTTTAATAGTAGCACTGAAAGAGCCAGAAAAATGTAGATGTATAAATGGAACTCCTGAATTTTCACAGGTAGATTATTTACTTTGCGAATCCTGTCATTTTTGTATTAGCAATGAAGGATTATGTTGATAAAAAGAAATATTTTTTTTCTACCTGATTGGAGCTGGGAGAGAAGCCATATATATATATATATAACATATATATATATATACACACACACATATATATATTTTAAAATTTTTATTTGAGAGAGTGAGCAAGAGAGAGCAGGAGAAGGGGGAGGGGCAGAGGGAGAAGCAGACTCCCCTCCAAGCAGGGAACTTCAGAAAGGACTGTGAGATCGTGCCCTGAGCCAAAGGCAGACACTTAACCAACTGAGCCACCCAGGCGCCCCAAGAAACTATATTAAATAGAAGTGATGCGTGCTGTGCCCAAAGAAAGATATAGACCTAGTAGGTTTTCATACAATGCAACTCTGTTATCAGCTGTTTGTTTATATCAGTCCTGAATGTATTACCATCCATGCCTGATATGAAATAATGTATAGAGTTTTGTGGAGAAGAGTGGGAAAGAAAGAAATTATACTTTCAGCTCCCCTTACAGAAATGTGTGGTGCATCCTTTTTAGTTGTTCTTTAGAATTTTTTCTTTAATTGAATTACTAATAGTTCCATTTACAATATGTAGAAGAAGATGAGAGAGGTTTTTAGTAGCCTTTATCATGTATTAGCAAATGATCTGAGGTGCTGAGTAGTGGAGTTAAAAATAGTGCTTAAGGGGCGCCTGGGTGGCTCAGTGGGTTGAAGCCTCTGCCTTCAGCTCAGGTCATGATCCCAGGATCCTGAGATCAAGCCCCGCATTGGGCTCCCTGCTCGTGGGGAGCCTGCTTCCTCCTCTCTCTCTGCCTACTTGTGATCTCTGTCAAATAAATAAATAAAATCTTTAAAAAAAAAAAATAGTGCTTAGGGACGCCTTGGGTGGCTCAGTTGGTTAAGCGGCTGCCTTCGGCTCAGGTCATGATCCCAGCATCCTGGGATCGAGTCCCACATCAGGCTCCTTGCTCGGCGGGGAGCCTGCTTCTCCCTCTGCCTCTGCCTGCCACTCTGTCTGCCTGTGCTCTCTCTCTCTCTAACAAATAAAAAAAAAATAGTGCTTAAAATGTCATTTTTATTTTTATTTTTTTAAAGATTTTATTTATTTATTTGACAGAGAGATCACAAGTAGGCAGAGAGGCAGGCAGAGAGAGGAAGGGAAGCAGGCTCCCCACCAAGCAGAGAGCCCGATGTGGGGCTCGATCCCAGGAACCTGGGATCATGACCTGAGCTGAAGGCAGAGGCTTTAACCCACTGAGCCACCCAGGTGCCTCGAAATGTCATTTTTAATCCAATAACATTATTTCTGTCTCTTCACCAAGCTTCAGTATTAGTGCTATGTGGTGTGAATTTTATTTGAATGGGGAATTTGGAAGTTTAGATGGGTCATTCAATTGCCATAGAGGGGTTAAAAGGAATTGACAAGTAGTGCCCAGCAACCACAGAAAGAATGGTGAGAAGCTAAACTCTGATTTCTTATACCTGTCAGTGTCTAACAAATTGTAATTAGAATTTTTTTATTAGGCAGAATAATTGTGAGGCTTAGAGTCCAAAAGAGCCATGCTCATATAGGATTATTTCCTAGAGGGTTTATTATAATCAAAACCGCAAAATGATCGACACCAGAGGTTGGCCACGTTTAGCCCCCTACCTGTTTATGTGAATAAGTTTTATTGGAACACAGGCAGGCTCACTCATTTACATTTGTATCATCCTTCTTGTTCTAATGACAGAACCTTTGAATAGTTCAGTTGAGAGTCCATGACCCACAAAACCTAAAGTATTGACTAGCCCTTATAGTAAAGTTTGCCATTTCTTAACAATGGAGTTTATAAAATAGATTCCGTATTTAAAACTTCTACTGAAAAAGAATTTTGCCAATAATAAGAATGCATTATCCTGAACTTTGAAGTTCCTTTTATTTAACTTGAGCATATCTAAAATATTACACAATTTCTTTAACATTTTTCTTGGTAGAAGTTCTTTTATAAATACTAGTTAGAAAAATGCATTTTTTTTTCCTTCAGTGGTTCTGAGGTTATTTTGAGTGTGGACATGAGGCAGAATGGACAGACCTAATATTCCCTGTTAAAAATGTTCTTGTGGAAATAAACATTGAGTAAAACAATAACAACAACAACAACAAAACTTCTTCCATCTAGAATCAAGTAGAAAAATGTGAAATTTTGCATTTATCGCTGTATGAAATTATTTTATTTATTGACTTATTATCGGCCTCCTTCATTAGAATATAGATTCCATGCTGGGAACTTTGCCTTGTTTACTACTATATTCCCTCTAGCTGGAACAGTGCCTACAATTCAATAAATACTGATGACTGGACAGAGGAAAGGGTGATCTCAAGTGAAAGATGTCAGGTAACATATAAACCTGTCACCATAACTAGTTATTCAAATTGATCAGTATTCAGTTTGTATTTCTGAAGATCTTAATAGCATTGAATTTGTGAACTTGAACCATAAAATAGAAAGCCACATACCATGAGAAGAAATATTTGTTAATCTCTTGGCTCCTTCTGGGTGAGTTGGCTATATTAGAGGGAAGAAAATGTGGACACTGGCATTAAACTTGGCAGTAGCAATCCAAATTATTTAATATTTCTGGGTTTTATTTTTGAAATTACAATACAATGTATTGTATATAAGGCCTTTAATTCAGTGTCGAGTCCCTGGTAAGGCCCCAGTAAATGGTAATGTAGCATAATGCTGATGTTCATACTGTCATTTTTTATATAATTGGAAATACTTGATCATTTTAAATTTGCCTAATGTTCTCTCTTCTCCCCCCACCTCTGAACCTCCACTCTGCCCTTAATGAGTATCCAATACAAGTCAGGCAAGCTCAGTAGAAGTCCTTTCCTTCCACTTTTCCTCCCTCCCTCCCTCTTCTGTTTCTGGCTTGATTTAGAATTGGTTGATGACAATTTCTTCTCAAACCCCATCAACTGCTATGACCGTCTGAGAAGGATCTTACAAAAAAAGGCCCTCATCCTTATGTATGGAAGTAATTATCAAGTGGCATCTCTCCGTTCTGGATTTACCAGAGCCTCTCCTAGTTTCAAGCTAAGCCCAAGCGGAGGGGGTCTCAGGTACTCAGATGGGCTAGAGCAGTTCCCTTGCTTCTGTGTTCTTCCCTTCTGTCTCTCACTGTTCAGAATCTGTCCAGCTTTGGGTTCTTTCTCCCTTTCGAGAGGAAGAAAAAGTACTGTATTAACAGTCCCCAAAGGTAAGATACAGAGTGAGAGAGAAATCAGAAGTGAGACTAGGTATATGTGGTAAGCACAGTCTTTTATAAGCTAAAAGGTATTATGATATAATTTTTTTGTACGTTGTTTAGAGAAAATTTAATCCTTACAGATATTCTCAAATTGTTTAGAAAAAAGCACGAATACATCGCCATAAGTGATTTAAATGTTTAAGATTTGAGTTTGCAGTAGAGTAGACCGACTGGAAGTACAATAAAATATGGGGAAATTGTTTAAGGAGACATCCCTCTGCACACTTGAGTGCTCACTTTTTCCCTCTGGAGTTGCTTTGTTATTGCAAATTGACAACTTTGCAATTAAAGTGATTAATGATGTACCCTAGTGTTTATGGGTCTTGAGGTCAGTGAGCCCAAAGATGGCCATGCTGTGGGAAACTTAGATAGAGCTCATCTCACAGAAGAGGAACTTCAAAATCCTCCTGTTTTCTGTATGATTGTTTATGAGTTAAGTATATTAGATATGGTTGAAGGAGTCACTAAGACATAATGAGTAATGTGAATAATCTTTATCAGTCTAGTTCTGTTGTTGCTTAGTTCCTCATTCTTAAACACCAGTGTGAACATTCATGGGCTACTTTTTTTAACTAAGAGCACATTATTTTATAAAGCAGTATTAGAAAAATGCATTAATTCAGTATATAACTTAAATATAACACCATTCATTGGGTGTCCATAAGATGCAGTTTTATTTGATTCCTTTGAATCTAATCCCTGAGAGAGCTATTGCTTATTTATGGCATTATTTTTCCTATACATTATTCTAACCAGGGCATCACAATTCTAGTTTCTAATAAAATCCATTATAACATAGAAATATTTCAGCTGTGTAGCCAGAAGTTCTCAAACTGGTTGCAGTGCACCAGGGATTGTTATTTTGGATGCTGCTCTCACAAAAATCAATCAACTTTAAAAACAGATTATTCTAGCCACACTGATGGCTTTGTTCTTTGAATTCCATGAGCTGAGGAGAGTACTGGGCCAAGGCACTAGTCTCTGACCATCATGGCTTAGTCCTGTACAGTGGCTTCACACTATGAGAAGAGAGAACAATAAGCAAATTGTTGAGTCCATGGCACTAAGCCATTGCCAGGATCTCTGCTGGTTTTAAACATACACTACACAAAAGTGACTTGTGGTAATCACTGTGGTTGAAATGGAGATATATTGCCCTGTTGTGTATTTCCCAGGATTTGGAGAGAAAAATGTAGGAATAATTTTTAATAATTATACCTCAGTTTTTAAAACTGCTTATCTATTTAAACGTCTTTTAAAAATGATTCACTTTTAAGTACTCTCTGACATTTCTAAAGTAAAGGAGCAGATGATCAGTGTAATGTTTTGTTTTTTTTTAAAGAAAGACAACTGTAAAAAATCTCAATTTTGAGAAATAGTTTTTCTTACTCACATATTAGGATTTTCTCCTCAGAATATAGGAAATACATATTTCAGTTTGGTGAAGAAAATAAGATTCTCCTCCCTTAAACAGTGATTAAATTAGTCTAATAACCTTTGGATATCTTATTTAAACACAGTTGAAGAAAGCACTAGTTTGATAAAGGATATATTCGGTATGACAAAAGGTTTTGAGGATTATATGGATTATAATATTTCTTTTCCTTTATTTTAGCCACTTGCAGGAGGCTTAAGTAAACATTTCAGACTTATAAAGATTCACTTTCTTTACTGTTTCTTTAAAATAGCATTTCCCAGAGGGTTTTTTTCCTTCTCTAACTCCAGTCTTGAGAAAGGTTTCCTAAATAAATAAGTATTCTAAATAGATTAGTATGCCATACTTCAAAGGGGTATGGACAACAGTCTGCAATATTTTTTTCTTTAGGCATTAAAGGCTCTAAGAAGTTCTGTGCCTAGCATATTTATGTAACTTAAGTATTACAGCTATCTTTGGTAACAGAATCTCTTTTTGTTTTGTGTTTTGAAAAGTAGCTTTCCGTGAAACATACTTTGAGAAATAGTCTTACTTGCCATAAAAAGGAGCACATGTATGTTTTATAAAACAGAAAACACAAAAAGGAAAAAACAAGTATCATTCATAGAGAGCCTTTACTAAAATGTTAGTCTGTTTCCATCAACTTTTTCCATGCACTGACCATCCTGGATATGCTATTTTATATCTTCCTTTTTTCACTTAATATCATAAAGTAGGCATATTCTCATGCAATCTAGGATTCTTTCAAAGAATGGTTTTAATCATTGCATTTTCCTGTTGTGGTTTTATTGCAACTAACCATTTCCTCATTGTTGTTTATTTAAACTGTTGTTTCCAGTTTTTCACTATTATATAAGTCACGTTGTAGGGAGTGAATATCTTTATACATAAAGCCCTTTCCATATTTCAGGTTGTTTCCTTATGGTAGATTCCCAGGAGCTGATTATTATGTCAAAGGGTATGAGCTTTCTTTCAAGGCTTACTTATTTATTTATTTACTTAATTTATTTATTTGACACAGAGAGCACAAGTAGGCAGAGAGGCAGGCAGAGAAAGGGAGAAGCAAGCTCCCTGCTGAGCAGAGAGCCTGATGCAGAGCTCCATTCCAGGACTCTGAGACCATGACCTGAGCCGAAGGCAGAGGTTAACCCACTGAGGCACCCAGGTGCTCCTCTTCAAGGCTTTTTATAAATAAATGCCAAATTATTTTTCAGGAGAGCTATATTAATACATAGTTTTTCCAGCAACATGCAGTCTCACAAACATTATGTATTAACATTTAAAAAAATCTCTACACAGTTGAGAGCAAAAGGTGGTATAGCTTATTTTGTTACTTTGTAATAATTGATGAAGTTTGACTTTTTTAAAATGTAGTCCCAATGCTGCTCATTAATTTTGCAAATTTCATTTGCTGTGTATTTTAATTTCTCAAAGCATAGTTTGTGTCATAAGAGTATGTAATTTTACTTAAGTATACATGTACTTAATATAAGTATACATGTACTTAGATATAAGTATATCTTATACTTAAGATATATAAGTATATATACATGTATATAAGTATACATGTACTTAGATATAAGATAAATACACTTAAATACTGATCTTATAAAAATATAATTAATGCATGTTATACGTACATATACTGTGTGTTAAAAAAAATTGGAAAATGTTTCCAAATATTTTTAATGTGGACAGTTTGACTTGTCTACTCCAAAAAGCAAAACCACACTCTAAAATGAGGGCCATTTTAGGTGAGCCCGGGTGGCGAAGTCAATTGAAGGTCTGCCTTCAGCTTGGGTCATGATCCTGGGGTCCTAGACTTGAGCCCCGCATAGGGCTCCTTGCTCAGTGGGGAGCTTGCTTCTCCCTTTTCCATTCCCTCTGCTTGTACTCTCTCCCTCTCTGTCAAATAAACAAATAAATTTTTTTTAAAAAGTCAAATTAAAAAAAAATTTTAAATTAAAAAATAAAATGAGGGCCATTTTAAATAGAAGAGTTTAAAAAATTATATGGCTTTGGGGCACCTGGGTGGCTCAGTGGGTTAAGTCTCTGCCTTCAACTCAGGTCATGATCCCAGGGTCCTGGGATCGAGCCCCACATTGGGCTCTCTGCTCGGCAGGGAGCCTGCTTCCCCCTCTCTCTCTGCCTGCCTCTCTGCCTACTTGTGGTATCTGTCAAATGGATAAATAAAATCTTTTTAAAAAATTATATGGCTTAAATTATGAACTCCTATAAATATTCAGAGGTCAGATGAATACTTGCATGTCGTGACAAAGTATCTTTAAGGAAATCTAAGTTTCAATGATTTTATGACTCATTTGGTGGTTATTTAAATATTTAAACCCAAGGAACTAGTTTTTATTGCACTGAGTGCCAACTACTTTATTTGACATTTCCTTTTACGTAAGTCTGTTTTTCCCCTACAAAATGATGTTTGTATTTTTAATGTTTAATGGACTTAATTCTGGGATTTTGAGGGTGTGCTATCCATTTTTTTTTTTTTTCTGACTGCTTCTCTTAGTTCAGGTAGTTGCACTTGTGAGACTGTATCAGAAGATAAGCAGGGCAAATAGATTCAAGTTTCAGATTTTAAGTTATTTTGTTAATTCAAGATTTCAAGCAGTACAGTATTTTTGTTGAGCTTTCAATACATAAAGTATTTTAGGACTATTACTGTTCTGTGCTTTCTCAACAAAGTAAGAGTTTGGATTCCAAAATTAAGTAAACTAACCATACTGAGGTTCTTGTTGTTATTGTTGCTAACATTGGTTAAGAACTAACACCTCGGAAAAGCTAAGGGGTTTGTTTTCATAGACATAGGGGTATATGCATTTTATTCTGTTTGGAAATTTGGTGACTGTTAAGTATCAAGTTCTTTTTTATAAATTATTTTTATGTTGCTAGAAGAGTTCCATGTACCTTTAAGTGTCCAGATGAAAAAGGAAACCACCCTATTATGGCAAACTTCCAATAATGTCTTGGGAGATTTTAATAAGTAGATCCTTTGTGATTACATCTCATTGTGAAATTTCAATGAAAGGAAGATTCCACTGTTCTGCACTTGAACTTGTTTCCTTTGCTTATTATAATAACCCTATAAGCTAAAAGAGAAATTGTCTATTTGAGAGTAACACATGGAAAGTTATGCAACTTCACAGAGTATAATTCTATATTGTGGTAACCAAATGTTAGCATCCATTATAGCCTCTCATTAGGTCAGCCAATTTTCAGTCAGTGCTTGCCCTAACTAACCAATTTAATTGTTACTGGAAAATTCAGTTGCTACTAAAAATGATCAGAGTTCATTATTATAGAGATCAAATATCCTATGGTAGTTTCTTTTGTTGGCAATCTGTTCTCTCTGTAAGTAAAATAATCTCATGGTTTGTAGCTTAAAATTGTTATCACATATTTACCTAGTATAGTTACATTTCTTGAATTTTGCACTTGATATCTTATTGCAGCCTGTATTATAAGAGGAGTCACATTGCTTCTGGCATTATTAAACATAATGTGTACTTTAATACTGGGTAAATTATTAGAAGCTTTCCCAATCATTTAGTTTCTATCCTTGACTGCAGGTAGTATAGTGTAATATGTAAGAATTGTCAGCCAACTCTATATCCTATGTAATTTACTTACTCCAAACTTTGAAATACCTCATCTGAAAAATGGGGATAAGGAAAGTTGCTACTTTGGTTATTTGTCATGATTATATGCTATAGTTGCTCCAAATCAATTATTGTTACTGTAAGTCCGTGCTAACCAAAGAGACAGTAATAATACAAAAAAGCATATGTCAAAAATATCTAATTTGAATTGGAAATAGGTTCTATGCATGGAGTTTTGCCCTTCTTTCCTTGGTCTCTCCTTTCCACTCTTATTATTGATGACATATTACATGCTCTATACTGTGCTGGTATAGAGACACAAATGGGATATGGTCATTTCCTTCACTGAAATTTTGGCCTAATTTAAGAACTTAAAGTTTAGTTTTAGCATAACAGATATATTACCTTGTACAAGCACTTAAGAATATAAACACAAAATAAATACTCATTTGGTGACTCTGTTCAACCAGAACTTATTCATTATCTTCACAGAGACCTAATATCCTGTGGTCATATTCCTAGATATTAAAAGAAAAGGGAGATACTACTGGAGACAGAGGTTCAGATTAGATTTCAGGAACCACTCACGGATGAGAAAGTCATGTTTATTATACTTTTCAGTTTTGGGTGAAGAATAACTGTAACTGAAAGCTTAAACACGGGTGCGTGAGGAAGCACAATTGGTGTTTATCTTTCTTCATTTGAGTGTGTAGAAAACTAATGAATACCCAGTGTGTAAGGGTATAGGTACTTGCAGCATTTGAGTTACAGGAGTTAATTAGTAGAGACTAGTAGTCAAGACTATGAATTATGAAACTATAAATATTTAACATATTAAGGTATATACTAATAAAATCATATTAATAAGTTATTTGCAAAAATTTATGATTTTTTTTTCTTTTTTCTTTCTTTTTTTCCCCCCCCCTTCAGGGCATCTGCTACACCCAAGCCTGAGCCAGTTGCCGTGCAGAAGGTGTGTTTCTCATCTGGTATCACTAGGTACCACTTGATTGTCCCTCCTGAATCACTGTCATTTCCATTCCTTGTTTTAGGCCATACTGACGATTTATAGTTTTAATACAGTTTTCCTTACGGTTCTTTTCCTTTAAAGATTGTGGGGGGGTTGAGTGATGGAAATCAACACATTCCTAATTGACATCTGTAATTATACCGGTATTACTAAAACATGCTTTCTTTTGCCATGTATTATCTAACTTATGTCCATATTTCTTACATTCACATTCACTTTTGTCTATCTTTATTCACATGTTTTAAAGAGAATAAAAAAATGGTTCCAGAAAATGAATATCACAAGTCTTTGATAACATTTTATTAGTAATATTAATAGGTTTTTAATTACATTTTCAGAGTATTCTGGATTAGGTTATTAGCAAGTACCTGTCTTCTCTCATATATATCTTCAAATTGTCCCAAACCATTTTTCATATACAGCTAGCTTATACTTTGGGGAGTTTTCTCCTTAATTTTATTTGTGCCTTTCCACTGAATTACTTATATTGATCTGCTGAGACATTAAGTTACTTCCCTCCCCCCCAATTAGCTTTATTATTTCTACAAGATTAATTTAGATTACTTATTTTTTTCTTAAAATTAAACATAATAGGGCCACCTTTGTAGGTTTTTAAAAGAATTTGATTGTTTTTCTTTTGGGATCCTAGTGTGAGTAGGAATTTATTCTTGAGTGTCACAGAAGCTTAACCTTTTGTTTTAAACTTCACACTTCCTTTGGGATAGGGGTGTGCAAACACAAACTATGTTAATTTTAGGAGGAATTGATCTTTCTTAGTAGTTAATTTTTCTTTGATAAACAGCAATAAAGAAACATCTAAGATCATTTTTTTTAATGTAACTGTTAACTGTTTTGGAAGAGGGAAAGAATTTTTATTCCACCTCCAAATGATATCTCAAAACATTCCAGAGAGAAAAACAGGTGGATTGTTGAGATTTTTCTTTTAAGCAATATCTTTATTCAAAATAATCGTTAGAATGTGCACATTTTTGAGTTAGATGAGAAAATGATCTTTTCCTTCTGTTTAAAAGATATTTTTTTATTAGAAGACTTAGAAATATGCTGTTTTTTTCTGCATGAATCAAATAATTGTACTCTGGAGAGTAATTAAACATGTTTGAAAGATGAAATTATAATCAAGACTCTGGATATTTTAAACAAATGTTTTGGTTAGCAATATTTTGTTTATTGTGGGGTATTTAAAATTTTTTTCCTTTTGGGAAATTAAAGTGTCTGTTGACATTTATGATGGCATTTAGGCTTTTTAGTAGTTTTCCTACTCTAGTTCCTAGATATTTTGAAACTTCTTTCATTTTTATAAAAAAAAATAAATTCATCATGTGCATCTGTGTTATGCATGTTGGGATCAGTTGGCATGCATGTTATGCTCATTGTTTTTATGTAGAAACAAGTAAAATTGGGGCTGCTAACATGATTGTGTTTGTCTTTTTAAAAACTATCTGTGTGTTCTTTTCAGTGAATCTATTTTGCATGTATTGGTGTGTTTTTGTGTATGTTTATTTTTATTTTACATAGGGAGAACCCAAAGAAGTAGTTAAACCTGTGCCCATTACATCTCCTGCTGTGTCCAAAGTCACTTCCACAACCAACATGGCCTACAATAAGGCACCACGACCCTTTGGTTCTGTGTCTTCACCAAAAGTCACATCCATTCCATCACCATCGTCCGCCTTCACCCCAGCCCATGCGACCACTTCATCACATGCTTCCCCTCCACCCGTGGCTGCTGTCACTCCTCCCTCATTTGCTGCATCTGGACTGCATGCTAATGCCAATCTTAGTGCTGACCAGCATTCATCTGCACTGAGCGCTGGTAAACCTGCAGTTAATGTCCCACGGCAGCCCACAGTCACCACCGTGTGTTCCGAGACTGCTCAGGAGCTAGCAGAGGGGCAGAGAAGAGGATCCCAGGGTGACATTAAACAGCAAAATGGGTAGGTGGCCAAGGGTGCTTTCTGCTCTTATCAAAACTCTTCTTTCAGGCAATTTCCGGGAGATAATTTACCTGCACCCCCCATCAGCGGTTCTTTGAAGGAAAGAAGATGAAATTTTATTTGCTTCATTAACATGTAGCTTTATATTGTATACATGTAGCACTTTCTGCAAGGCAATTATAGGTTAATCAAAATCTAAGTACTGCATTTTGACATGTAACCATGTAACATACTACTCTGTAACTCTTTCTCCAAGTCCTGGCATAACATGGAGCAGCTGGCACTTATAATGCAAGGCAGATCTTGACTCTTTCTTTCTCATTTTTTCCATCCTTTTATTAGTCATCGAAAGTTTAAACAGAGTGGTTACAATTGTGTCAGCTTATGTATCTCATCCTAAGGAGAGAGGAAATGAGGAGCTTGTTAAGAAGCTTTTTTTCTAGGAAGTAGTCTTAAGACAGAAAACAAATTTAGTTTTGACTCATGTCTATGTATGATGCATTAGCTTAGGTCAGATAGCCAGCAACATTCTTTTCAGATAAGCTTAAGCTAGAATTTAGTCTGTAAAAGCAAACAGTAATGACAGAACAATAGCATCGAAGGATGCTTCACAAACATCAGAAACAAATTAGAGGATGTTTTC
Source organism: Taxidea taxus jeffersonii (assembly GCA_003697995.1). Classification (NCBI taxonomy): domain Eukaryota; kingdom Metazoa; phylum Chordata; class Mammalia; order Carnivora; family Mustelidae; genus Taxidea; species Taxidea taxus. The sequence goes on from ML101645.1 coordinate 46,667, forward strand.
ATTGTGAAGGTTTTTCTAAAATGTGAATAGATTTATGGAAGTGGACACTAGATGTTTAATGTCATTGGAAGTTTTGAAAATCTATTCCTTATGATTTTTTTCCTTTTTGAGGTATTTAAAAACATTGGTTGAAGTGCATTTCCAGCAGCTTCCTTTATAGATGGTCATCTTATTCTTTTTGGAATTCTGTGACTATACTTGAAGCCAAAGTCATTTTTGTAAAATCATTTTGATCAGATTTATTGTGACAAAAATGTGCTTTAAAAGGAAAACAAAGGAAAATCATCTGCATGAATGATTTTTTTTTTTTTTTAACCAATGCCAGTTCCCAGGAAAATATAATTAAAATAATTGCGTGCATAGGTCCTTTCTGAGATAATCCCTTCCGAATGTTAGTTCACGTAATGAAGGGGCTGTGCTTTCTGTACCACTGCTGCCATGGCAACTGTGGGGCTTTGAAAAGAAGGTGGCAGGGCTCCAGGCTGCTGCTGAGAGAAAGAGCAGGAGGTCTGGAAGAACAGCTACTGCTTCGAACACACGGTTTTTGTGGTTGTGGGTGGCGTTTTAAAGTTTTGACGCATATATTGAGGAAAATTAGTGTCCTTCAAAGAACGTTATTTCTTCTTTTATCTGAGAAAGAGAAATAGTATGTAGTGTTGAGGTGTGTTTGGTTGTTTTTTTGTATGTCCATTTCAAGACAATAGAATTTAGAGTGATCAAAGTGGATATTCTTAGAAGAAAGCTGCTGCCTGTCAAATTATTGGCCCCATAGAAAACTAAAAGCCATTTACTATGCTAATTAAATTCCCGTTTCAGTGTAAAAAACTCCACTGGAAGAAGTGTCTGAACAAAAATATTTCTCCTTACATTTCTTGAAATTTTATAAAATGGTCTTCTTCTTTTTCTTTTTCTTTTTTTTTTGTTTAAGGAAAAAAATCCAACTTTACTGATTCGTATAAGATAGTCTTCTTAGTGGAAACTTGTACAGGTAAAAGTAAATTGAGGTTATGGAAAAATACTATATTTATAACATGAAAATATGAATATGAAGCTTAAGTATTTGCTTTATAAAAACATTGACCCTTAAACATAAAACAATTTAAAGCTTACTATTTTCAAACTGAAACCGTAGGCAGTGAGTAATAAGGCCTCAATGATGGCTTTTTAATCAGTGGACATGTGGTTACTGAGCATGTGCCTTTGTCTAGCATTGTGCAAGAATTCGAGGAAAGGGAGGTTATTAAATATTTTGCATCATGAACAAGCAAGGTACTGCTTCACACTGGCAAACTGGGTATATTTAAAAATAGGTTGATTTCAAATGTTGTCCAGATGTTGGACAATGAAAACTTGATTAGTCTGAAAACAAAGTATGGTGTCTGTGAAATTCTAAGATAGATTTGCAGTTGACATTTCTCTTACTACATTCAGATTAGATAAATCAAAGATAAATCACGCTCTTTACTAGTCAGTGATCTATCATTTTGAAGGATAGTTGTTTTGTGATATTGATGAATGCATTTCCCTCATCAGGTATCAAACTTTGTCTGAAATAATTGTCAGAGTATTTACTAATTATGTGATTAGTACATTTTTCATATTTTTGTAATGTTACAAAAGATATGCAATGTTGAGAGTTGTGACTTTTTATTAAATTACTTTTTATTTTAAAAATAATATATGCCAGTAACCAAAAATTTAAGAGTTCAGAAGGGTATAAAGCTAAGTTCTTAAGTTATGTTTTTCCTCAAAGCAGAAAGATTATTAGTCTTTAAGTGATTTAAAGTCATTGGCCAGTTTGCCAAATTGATAGGTGTTGCACCCAAATTTATGTGGGATTAATTAACATAAGACACAAATAACTGTTTATTTGTTATGCATTACTACTGAGAAATTGTTACTCATTGTAAAGTATGAAATCTATAATTATGTTGATAGTTTTAGAAGATTTCTTAATAATGCTATGTAAGTGTTCTTGTTCCTTCTTATAAATAATACTGAACAAGGCACTTTAAGAAATTTTTAATCTTTCTTCTACATATACAAATTATTGGTCTTGACTTGCTATTTTTCTTACTCCTCTCCCTCTTTACTCTACTTAGACCAAAATGGGACTTTGTATTCCAAACTGGAAGGGAAGCTATTTTGCATCAAGTAGTTTAAGTAATTTACCTTTTCCCTTTTCATATGCCCTTGCATTATAATGTGCCACTGCTTTCAAGAGGTAAGTCCGTCATTATCCTTTATTAATTTCAATTTTGTTGGACTGCAATTTCTTCTAACAGTTCCAATATGTTATTTTGAAGAACCTGGTGGCCTTGGAAGATGCAAAGTATGATTTGGTAGTAATATTTTAAAATGCTTTTCTTTTTACAGAAAACACAAGTGACAAAGTTAGTATCCACATTACTGGAGAGGAAATATGGTGATTTATATATGAGTAAAGAGCATGAATGTGTTTGATTTTTGCAAAATTAACATTTTGCAAAACCGCTGTCATTAAAAAAAACACATTTAGTGTTTTCAATAAGTTTGGTTTGCATTGCTATGTTGTAGTGAATTGCTTTTTGGTAATGAATAATAGTGTTTAACTTTTGCCATAAAATATATGTGGGGTTTGCTGTGTAGTGGTTTGTAAGATGTAATGCTTCGGGGAATGTAATTTGCGTCAGTCAAGACTATTAGAAGACAAAGAGAAAGATACAAGAGAAAGCATAAACATACGTACCACTAGCAAATAACACGTACAAAACGGAATTGTTTTCCAAATTCACATAACAAACTAGTGTTTCCCAGGTAAAGTTCCTTAAGAACCTTTTTGATTTTTTTTTCAGCAATGTTGCTGGAAGTTTTAGACCTCTACATGTACAGTAGTGTGGCTCTAGATAGAAAGTTTATACATAATTTTTGACATTAACTAAGAGAAATAGTTGCTGGCTTATTAAATGACATAGGTAGTTGACATAGACATTGGGAATCACTGTGGAATACCCTTAAAATCTTGCTTTTGTGTCTGTTGGTCTTGATGGTACACTGGCTGGTGACTAATGGCCTTAAAAATAGATAAAAATCACATTAGATAATAAATTAATTTTTTGTTATGATTAGTCTGAGCATGTGCTGAAATATATCATCACAATGTAGATTAGAATTGAAAATATATAATATTTAACTATTAATGATCATAATGATCAAATGATCATTAATGATCAAATTGTTAGAACAACTTTATTCCAGTGTGGCTGTGGTCTCACTATTGAATAGTTCCATGTTCCATACCCATAGAAATATAGTACACCAGTATACTAGTGAAAGATCTCCAAGCCCTAATTTATTATTTAAATTCTTATACACAAAGACTTTGACTAGTTTCTGGAGTCCATAATAAACAATTTCACTTATAAAGGGGAAAAATTGTGCCTTAGAAAAATAAATATAAGCATGTAGGTTAAATATATGTATTTTTAAATTCAGGATTCAGATTCATCAATTTGTTAGGTATTACTGTCCGTTGTGCTAGGTGTTTAAGATTGGATTATGTGATTTAATTCTCATTTGAACTTTGAACACTGAGAGGTTACTTAATTTTTTCAAGTCATGCATCTTGTAAGTGATTAAGATTCAAGCTTAGTTTTTTTTTTTTTAAGATTTTTTTTATTTGTTAGAGAGAGAGAGAGAGAGCGAGCACAGGCAGACAGAGTGGGAGGCAGAGGCAGAAGCAGGCTCCCTGCCGAGCAAGGAGCCTGATGTGGGACTCTATCCCAGGACGCTGGGATCATGACCTGAGCCGAAGGCAGCTGCTTAACCAACTGAGCCACCCAGGCGTCCCAAGCTTAGGTTTTTTTTGAAGCCAGTTTGACATGCCTTCCTCTGCATCACCTGTGATCCTGGCTTATTTTTGTTACTTTGAACTAGTATTTGTTTTTAAATGGGTTGAAGCAGTATAAATGAATAATGTGTATAAACTACAATTGGGTTTGATAATACTTTTTTTATTTTTAATATCAGTTAGGGGATCTACCCTAACAACAAATCTGTGTTTGTGTGGTTTTCAGAGTGCCTTTACATATATTAAACTTACGCCCTTACAAGAAGTCTGAAAGAAAAAGAAATTGTAACCATTTCACTGTTCAGTAAAGAGAGGCTTCTGTAGATTTCACCTTGTCCAGGGCAGAGGGTAAGTGGCAGCATAGTCAGGGTGTGGAGCTAGGTCTTCTCATTGTCACATTAGCACAAATGCCATTGCAGTGTATGGTGCGCCATTCCACCTGGGCACATTTTCTGAAATGCTTGGAAATATTTGTTCGATATATATAAATTGGCATCTTTAGGTTGAAACCAATCAAGTCTCCATGTGTTGCCACTTATTACACAATAGGACGTTTCCCTCCCAACTTCATCTTGATACAAAACTTTCCCCCCTAAACTTAAAAATGTTTGAATATGTATCTAAAATTCTGTTCAGGGGAGGTTATTTTGAAAAACCATTTCCCTGCAATTTAAAATTGTAAGGCAGAGGAAAGTATGCTTTGCATTGTGGCTAGAGCAGAGTACTTATCAATAAATGCTGAGATCAGCATACTCCTGCATCCCACCCCCCCTTCAGTGAAACTCAGCCCTCTGGAGAGTTTATGAAACTGACTTTCATATATATACTGGAAATACAGCTACACTGACCATTGTTAATATTAAAACTGTCACTAGGTTCATAATGAATTGCTAGTTACTTTGACTAAACTTCATTTCAGGATTGATTCAGCAGTGTGTTGACAATCTGTATAGAGTTTATGCTTCAGTCTTCTCTATCCATAATGGTGTATAAATATATTTGTCTTAATGATTCTACAATTAATAGGCTGTGTGAATGAATTATGTTTTGAGATTTTCCTTCTTCAAACGTTATTAATGTATTTCCTTTACTATATCATATCAGGCATGCCTTTTTGAGTAATAATAAAAAATAATAGAAAATGAAAGCATGAGTTCCTACGAATCAATATCAAACTTACTGGGATTTGCTTGTGAATAAGAGTGGTGATGACAGACAGAGGAGAGTATGAAAATTAAGTGGTAGCCCATTATTTATGATCCAGTATGTTTCCTGTATTTTCTATCATAATCACATTTTTAAAAAATAAAAATCAAATAGCATGTTTTTTCTTTATAGTAACTGTTCCAGCATAATTTTGGGGGGCTTTTTAGGTTTTTATCTTACTCCCAGTTAACATACAGTTTCAGGTGTACAATATAGTGATTTTGGCAGGGGGTTAAGTTTTTATTTTAATGATTCAGGATAATTTTTGTGAGATTACATTTGCTATTAATACATACTTCACATATGTGAGTGAAAGACTTTCTCTGATTTACGTGGTTCTAAAATGTTCTGTTTCTACATATTACATCCAGTAATTATTTTATTCTCTCCCTTTTGTCAGGAACATAATAGAAATTTGGATTCATGCTAAAATGAAATAAATAAACCTAGAGATACTTTTAAATAGTGAATCTTTCTCTGTTAACATATAACAGAATTTTGACTAACATTTGTTCATTTTTGTTTGTGTTTACATGTTTATTTTGAAGCATGATATTTTGTGTAATATCTTCATGTAAATTCATTGTTTTGAATTTCATTATTTCATTTTTTATTTTCTTTTTTCTTTCTCTTTTCTTTTTCCTACCCTCCCCTTTTTTTTGCCTCATATTTGTCCATTTTCCGTTATCCTGGGAACATCAATGTCTTCTCTACTCTATTACATATTTCTTGTGTCTATTATTCTTCCTTCAGTAACCCTGGCACTGTGTAAGTACCTAATCAGTGATACCTTTTGTAATTTTCATCATTGTCTTTCTTTAACTTTCCATCTTACTTTCAATTTAATACCACCAGCAAACTTTTACCATAAGCTATAAATATTTTGTGTGTAAATGTTATTTATTCTGTTATTTATTTTTCAAGATTTATTTATTTGAGGAAGAGAGAGCTCATGGGGTTGGGGCAGAGGGAGAGGATATCAAGCAGATTCCCACTGAGCAAAGAGCCCCAACATGGCTCAGTGTCATGACCCATGATATTGTGACCTGAACCTGAGTGGAAATCAAGGGTGGGACACTTAGCCACTGAGCCAACCAAGGCACCCCTCTTCTATTCTTTATATATACTGATGACCCATAGTCTTTTTTAAAAAAAAATTTTTTTTTTATTTATTTGACAGACAGAGATCACAAGTAGGTAGAGAGGCAGGCAGAGAGAGAGAGAAAGAGGAGGAAGCAGGCTCCCTGCCAAGCAGAGTGCCTGATGCGGGACTCTATTCCAGGACCCCGAGACCCCGAGACTATGACCTGAGCCAAAGGCAGAGACTTACCCCACTGGGCCACCCAGGCGCCCCCCCCCCCCCCCCCCCCCCCCCCCCCCCCCCCCCCCGCCGATGACCCATAGTCTTAAAACATGCATTTCAAATAATGTTTTTAGTGATCATAAAAGAACCCATTATATAATCATTACTGTGCATTAGGTACCTTAGAGAACACTTTACATATATTATTGATCTTATTTATTCCTCAAAACAACTCTTTAAGGTAGATGCAATCCCCTTTACTCAGATGGGTAGAACTGAGATTTGGAGAAGTTAAATGACTTGCATAAAACACTAAGTGAAGGATGTCATGCTTGAAACTATTACTTGTCTGTTGTTGTTTTTTTTTTTTAAGATTTTATTTATTTATTTGACAGGCAGAGATCACAAGTAGGCAGAGAGGCAGGCAGAGAGAGAGGGGGAAGCAGGTTCCCTGCTAAGCAGAGAGCCCGATGCAGGGCTTGATCCCAGGACCCTGGGATCATGACCTGAGCCGAAGGCAGAGGCTTTAACCCACTGAGCCACCCAGGGGCCCCTACTTGTCTGTTTTTAAAGCCAGTATTAATGTTAATCCTATCATACTATTCATTGGGCAAGAACACTTCTAGTATACCAAGACAGTTTTAGTAGTGTTAAAATGACAACTGTCCAGTGGCATTCTGATAGTACTGTGATTTTGTAGCAGGAGTTACACCCAGGAGGTGTTGCCACTAACATCTGATACTCTTTGAGCACTTTCTCTGCTTGGATCTTATGGCAATATTCTGCTAGTCCAAACGTAGGCTCCTTAATCTCTCCTGGAATTAGACTTAATAGTTTCCAAAAGTTTGAGTTTGTCCTGTTTTGGTGGGGAGAGGGGAGAAGGAATGGAGTATTCATTATGTTAGTAGATCTTAGACCAAAATATTAATGTATATTATAAATTCCTTACTGTTTATGCTTTGTTAATAGAAAAATGAATGTTCTTAGCAAACTCAAATTTCTTGAATTCTGTAGTTTACAAATCCCTTTCACATATATTATTTCATTTAATGCTTAGAACAGTGCCACTTTGTATGTGATATACTCATCTATAAATGAAAAAAAAAAAAGGCTCAGTGAGGTTGGCTTGTCCAGAAATCACACATCTGTAAAGTCATAGAGCCAAGATTTACATCTTGGTGTTTTGATAAATTTATTGGTTTCCCATATACCACAGCTCTTATTCCCTACACTGACCCTGCACATAACTTTATTTAGGATGATGGATATCTACACATGAATGAGAAAGCCATAGAAAGTAACAGTTCTGACCCTTTTCAAAATTGTGTTTGGAATTACTGACTTAGCCTGTACTAAACCATTTTTAGTTCCTGAGAGTAGTGAAGATATGTTCCTTTAATTTTGTGAAAGCCAATACATTTTGGGAATATGTTGATATTTAACGATGGTTGCAAATATAGTCCATAGCTGTGCTTTGTGAAGCATAAGATAGGTAGAAGAACAATACACGTAATTTCAAAAAATTTTTTTTAAACTGTGGACTTTGCAGTTTTCATTATTTTCCTTCTTTTCTTATTCTTTTCCTTTTCTTTATGCTGGAATCTCTCTTCTGCTGCCTTCTTCTGTCCATTAAAAGGAAAACTCCACCTAAACGGTAAACTTTCTTTTGAATAGATACTTATATTATTTTATATTAGCATATAAATGCCTTTTTTTTATTAGTTTCAGAAAAAGTCTATTATAGCAGGGCACCTTTTTAAGAAAATTGAGGCTGAGTTCACTAGGAAAAGCAAAAGATATATAAAAAAGCATTGATATTAAATGTATAAATAATATTTGGCAGAGGATATTTTATCCTTAACATGGTTTAAAAATTTGTAATTATTTCCCTCCTAGCCCACCAAGAAAACACATTGTGGAGCGTAACACAGAGTTTTATCACATACCAACTCATAGTGATGCCAGCAAGAAGAGACTGATTGAGGACACTGAAGATTGGCGTCCACGGACTGGAACGACTCAGTCTCGTTCTTTCCGAATCCTCGCCCAGATCACTGGAACTGAACATCGTAAGTGAATACCTAGGGATTGTAATATACAAATGTTCTTTGGCATAGAGAATAGCATTTAGACAGATGGGTAATTATTGGAGAACAGTAATTTTCCTGAGGCAGTTTGCTTTTAAATTATGCCATACATAATATGGTTCATGTACATAAGAAGCTAGCCCAGGACAGTTGCACTGAAAAGTGGAGCAGTAGTAGCAGCAGTAGTAGTGCTGACCGTAGTACATAGCCAGTGACAGCATGATGTGGGATGTTTTTTAGTGGCTCTGCACAGCTTGACCATTTGATACTGACTGGTACAGGCAATTGCTCAAATGATTTTTCAAGTTAAAAAAAGTCAACTAATATTGGATATTACTTATTATATTTCAGTGAAAGAAACAGACACTGAAAATACAAAGAAGGCAAAGTAAGTTGTCCATTTCTTTGGTTGATTGGAATGCTTTCCTTTTCATGAATGATCTCGATTTGTTTTTTCACATTTTCAAGTGTAGTGGTATGGCTTTTTGTCTTTGTAACTAGAAGCTAGGCATTTAACTTTGGTATCTTTGGTGGGACTTAAAAAACTTACAGATTTTTGAATTAGTAGATACTGTCTGCATTTCATGTAAGGTTAATTTCCTTTCGTAGTGAAAAAAGTGGGCAGAAGAGTATTTTTGGGATTGCTTTGCTAATGCTACAGATCTCTGTGAATGAGTTTGTGTTGTCTTGTAGAAATTTTGTTTTGGGCATAAAAATGGATTTCCAAGAGGGCTCTATATATTAATTTCTGTGTTTATAAAAATGCTCTACCCTTAAAATCTTTGCTATTAAATTAAATAGTTATGTAAAATTAAACCTTTTTAAAGCATGTTTTCTGCATGATGAACTAAGTGTAGAAACTTTTTCTTTCTCTTTCTTATGACTCTTCTATCACTTTTCTTTTCTTTTCTTTTCTTTTTTTTTCCACAGGGAAAAGATACCCCTTCACGTCTTTAGTCCCAAATACACAAAATTACGTGACTGGCACCATGAAGTTTCAGCACGTGCTCTTAACGTACAGTGATTTATGAGTCTTGCCCCCCAGGCAACCAGCACTTTTCATTCACTTTTTCTTCTTTTCCAACCTCACAGCAAAATCTGTATTAAATTTGCCTTACAAAAAAATAGAATCTTTTCTATACTTTTCTAACCATTTCCTGCAGTTACAAAAAAGAGGAAGATAAACTTGTTTTGTGCTAGTTGGTAGCTCACAAATATTAAACCAAGAGAGCAAAGTAAGGGACTCCGATTTGTTCAGTGGTGTTGTATCTGTTTCCATTGTTATTAGGGTAGTGATGTTGGAAGAGGAATTCTGTAAGTTGAATTTGGTTGGTTGTGTGAAGCAGAGGCAGATGAGCAAATAATATTCTCATCTAATTTGGAAAATATACCCTTCATGTTATTACATTTCCCAAGATTACTTTTAAATTCATTATTACATAATGTTCAAAGTGGGTTGTAAATTATCCTAAATAAGCAAATAGGAGGAAGCTAGATAAAACAGAGACTTTATTAGAATAGAGTTTATTGTAGATTTGTGTATTTTTTAAAGCAAGTATTATTTCAGGATGGCTATGAAGAGAAGGAGGCCCAGAATTGACTCCTAAAAAAGGAAAGAAGAGAATTCTGCCCCTATTTGCAGTGGGGAAATTGAGTGTTCTTTTAGTCTGGTCAGCTTCAAAAATCCTATTTTCTACCAAAGGAAATATTTCCAAACTGGTGGATATTCTTAGAGTTAAACAACTTCAAGGCATTAACTAGTAAGAAATTGATAACTTTGTTTTGTTTTTAAATGAACATAAAATAAATTATAAATGATTCTTTATGTGACATCAGAAATATTTTACTTAGTGATATAAACTATTGTGTGTTGCTGCTGTTCCTAGAAAACTATATTTTGGGCAATACATGCAAGCTAATATCCGACCAGATATGCTTTCTGTTTTGTAATATAATGTATTATACATTAGTTCTAAATTTAATAATAAATGCATTTTGAAGTTTGGAAAAGTACTGTAATAAAGTTTCCTTTAACTTAGCTTTGTAATTGTTTTGTTTTCCTGAAACCAGTAACAGTGCCATCCAGGATTTGTTACACTATCACTTGGATAAAATAAATACTTCTCTCGACATTTCATTTGCAAAACATTTTTAATTTTGCAAGGCTGCTAGAATGAGTGTGGAGTATGACAAAGGCCCATATTTTTTTCCTGAATTGTCATGTTGTTTGACATAATACCTTATGTAAGTAATAGAGAAAATTAGACTGTGGCACAACAAAGCATTAGTCTTTGTGGAAAATGATTACTGGGGATTTTGCCTACATTCAAGGCATTTAAAAATTAATTTATGTTATTTTATTTTTTTTATAAGTGAGGTCACACTACACCCATTGTGGGGTTCAAACTCACAACCCTGAGATCAAGTGTTGCATGCTCTACTGACTGAGTCAGCCAGGTGCTCCCATTCAAGATATTTTTATTTTTCTGCACTTTTTTTTCACTTTGATGTCACCATAGACTAGAATAACTACCTGGTAATTTGGAGAAACTAACATTAATTTCAGTTAATGTTCGATTACTATCTAAAATTTTGTACACAAAATGTATTTAATCTAGAATTTATCTATGCTCATTTCCACTGTACTTCATAATTTAGTAAGGTGTCCCTCATCTACTGTATCAGATACTGCTTGTGGCTTTATGATCCTGACATCAATCCATTATTACTGTGTCTATGGCCTCTATAAGAAAATATTCTTTCTTAGACCAGGCTTTCCTATACCTAATAATTCTCATTCATCTCAAACGATGATATTTGAAAGTAAATGGAATCAAATTCCCATGAAAATAAGCGGTAGGGTAGAGTAAACAAGGTATTTCCCACCAAGCACCAAATTTCTAGAGTAACTATGTAGTTGAGAGAGAGAGAGCTACTAGAATGAGAATTTTAGATAAATAAGAGACTTTCTCCCTAATAAAGACAAGTGAACATGTATAGAACTTTATAACATGAAATAAGTACAGTTGAAAATAAGAATTTAATACCTCCCTGATTAAAAATAAAGTACTTAATATCTCATTGAAAGCATTAACTTAGGTAAGTAGAGTGATCAATATCTGAGTATGAGTATAAATGTTCAGCCTGGATCACAAAAGACATTCCATTTGACCCCGTCAGAGGTTGAATTCCTGTGTTCAATTAATCTTCTGGGACATCTTATATTCCTAGTTTAAAAGCTAGCCAAATATTATAAAAGCTTCTTGCAAAAATATTATTGTAAGTCTAGTAATCTAATTTATAGCTTGTTTTTGTTTGTCTCTCTTATACAGACTTTCTTTATTATAGGCTTGTTTTTAATGTAGAATTTGAAAGTTAAGAATTTTCAACATTTTTGCACGGTTTTACCAATTAGAAAATGGAATGTCTCCTGCAAAGTGAATATTTTTGTTACCTTGAAAAATTTATTACTTACGGAAACAGAGACACTCATTTTATACAACCGTATGCTGATTAAGATGCCCATTAGGAAGACTCAGATAAAAATGTTGTAGAGAACTTATTTAATAAAAATTATGATATTAAGATAGAGAGCAACTGTCCCATGTTTTATTCAGGTATATTCAGAAATTTGGATGAGTTGATTTCTCCAGATTAAAAATCTCATAATTAAAAAAAAAAAAATCTCATAATTTTTTGCATCTCTGATTCATATTTAAAATCCTATAGATCACAAATATCCATTTGTTGCCTGAGTTATTCTTCCATATGAAATAACTACTTAAATGCCAGGCATAGATATGTACTGGGGGTTAAATAATGAGCAGCAGATAAATACATAAACAAGGTGATCTGAGATAAATAAATTAGTATAAAGGAACTTTGGCCTAGACATGGAGGGATTACCTTGGTTGTGTGGACCTCTGAGGAGATAACCTTAATGCCATCACCTGAGAGAGGAAAAAGAGCCATGCGATGATGACTTTAGGTTCTGTTCAAGGCAGATGAAATGAGTGTGGAAACCCTGAGGTGAAAAGGAGCATGGCAGGTATACAGAACAGAAGGGGCAGTATAGCCAAAATAGAGTATGTGATAGGAAGCATGATATAAAGATGAAGATGTAATATGTATATTTTTATCTTATATTCCCCATATTATCCACAGCATTTTGATTGGGAAGTTGTCTTATATCTAACCACTTTCAAGAAAAATTTAAAAATGAAGAACTAAGGAGGTTTATCAAAACTGTATCAAAGCTAAATAAAGTACATTCATTTACTTAGTGTTGCTCTGGGTGTAGTTATCATTTTTATGCTTTTCCCATTAGACCCAATGAAGACTTATGAAAAGGAGGTATTATTATAGTATATGTTGGTAATGCATTTGTAGAGATCCAAATGCCCTGTAAAACACACATAAAGACATTAAAAAACAATACTTTTAATGTGTAGAAATTAGACATAAAGTGCCTTAATTCATAATTTAGGGATGACTTTGACAATTCAGTTCTGTCTATAAAAACGTATCAAGAATTGTCTGAACTCATTCCTTGTTTGTCCCATTCAAGAAAATTATTTAAGCCAAGTAAATATTTCCTTGTTCATTCTTTCCAAAATAGATGTCATTACTACAGAATGATAAGCAAGGAATGATAAATTCTGAGTTTGAGACTCAGATTCGTAACTCACAAGTTTCTGCCCCTGAGTTTCCCACTTCTTTAAAATAAGGAAGTTTTTCAGCGGTGGACACTGTAAAGCCCTTCCAGATATCACCTCAGTGGAGGACTTGATACCACTGTTGAGGTGTGTGTGTGTGTAGGGGGGCAGATAGCCTTCAGGGGTCAGCCCCTTCACATGTCACCTCAGCAGCAGATGCCCTTCCTCCAAAGCCACAGCTCGTGAGCTGACTGGAGGCATATGAGGCTGAAGTGAAAAGCTTGACGGTTTCAGCCTCGGTAGAGATAACCTGGGAGGGTTATTCTAGCTCCGTAGATCCCAGCTTGGTCCTCAGTTGTGTGGATTCTTTTCATTTCTTCATCTCCCCATCATTTTCTCTGTCTTTGTCACTTCTGATCCCTTCTCCATGAATTTTCAATCCAGATCACAAACAGCATTTAGGGAAACCATCAAAATGAAAGATCAGGTTCATGCAGCCTGCAAGGTCTATGGAAGCCAAACAGAGGTCACGTTACTTTTCTTTGCCTTGAATAAAGGATGTTTTTTAGATAATTGCATCAGAAGCATTCGGGGAGTAATGAGTTGGTAAAGCAATTTAGAAATCAGATGTAGTCAAGGCTATATGAATGAATCAATGAAAAGCTTCAAAGTGGAAAATTAGGATGAACTCTGAGTATGTAATAAACTCTTGTAACTGACAAGCAGCACTTAACAAAATACTATTATGATTTTGTATGTTACAATTTCCCATATGCAGCATTTTAGAATAAACTATATTAGCTATTTACTCAGTCACTTAATACATTTTATTTGAACACATCTGTTGTTTTCTTCACATCCATAAAAGTTTACCTCCTGTTTCCTCTTGGGGGAGATGCTGCTGAGTAGCAGCATAGTAGGAGATGTGTAGGGGGAGAATACAGATCTTACAGGGCCAGGAGGATGCTAGTGGGGGCTACGGATGCTAAACGTCTTGTAATGCTCTGAATAATTTCACAGAATGAAACGTGATCCTGCCCCAAATGCCTGTGGTGTGCCAGTGAGAATGACTGGGCTGAGGGTAAATCCTCCCTCTTCCAGGATTTTCTTATTCCTTCCTACAATTCCAGCCACACAGACTCACCCACAGTGTGCTACTTCCATCCTCCACAGTGGCAATAATCTTCTGAAGTAATATACTATGTAATTTCTACCACTCCTTTCCTAATTTGTATTGTAGGTCTTAGTCTATATGTCATAGATCTTCAACTAGAGTATGAGCTCTTTGAAGCCAAGAGTGTTAGTATGATAATATAAATTGGAAGGAAAAGGCATTCCTTTTTTTTTTTTTTCAAGATTTTATTTAATTTGATGGATAGAGATCACAAGTAGGCAGAGAGGCAGGCAGAGAGAGACGGGGAAGCAGGCTCCCTGCTGAGCAGAGAGCCTAATGCAGGGCTTGATACGAGGACACTGAGATCATGACCTGAGCTGAAGGCAGAGGCTTTACCCACTGAGCCACCCAGGCACCCCAGGAAAAGGCATTCTAACAGGCATAGTATTTCTTTCTAGATGTAACTGTAACTGTCTAAAGCTTTATACATTCAATATATAAATGGATGTTTAATACAAATGTATATAAATACAATAAATACATAAGTAGTACAAATATAAAAAATAGAAAATATAATTTGAAAGTAGATGTTAGGACTGTAAAATTCATCTCTGGTGAACTAATTCTTAAATTAGAAATATACTGTATTAGTCAGCTCAGTCTGCCACCTAGATACCACAGACTAGGTCATTTAAATGACAGAAATGTAGAAGTTAGAAGTCCAAGACCAAGGTGCTATGCAGGTAGATTTCTCGGAAGTCTTTTCTGTCTGTCTTGCAGATGACCACCTTCTCGATGTGTCCTCACATGGCCTTTCCTCTGTGGACACACAAAGAGAAAGCTCAGATGTCTCCTCTTTCTGTAAGAATACTAATCTTTTTGTATCAGGGACTCACTGATTTAACTTGAATTACCATCTTGTGGGCCTTATATTAAAATACTGTAGCAATGGAGGGTTAGGACTTCAACATATGAATTTTTGGGGGGGAACCATTCAGCCCATAACATATACCAGTGGCCTTATGGTACTAATATCAATTTGACATGTTAGTATCTAGAAAAAGTTACTCTTTTTTTTTCCCTAAGATTTTATTTATTTGATAGAGAGAGATCACAAATAGGCAGGGAGGCAGGCAGAGAGAGAGAGGGAAGCAGGCTCCCTGCTGAGCAGAGAGCCCGATGCGGGCTCGATTCCAGGACCCTGAGATCATGACCTGAGCCGAAGGCAGAGGCTTAACCCACTGAGCCACCCAAGCACCCCTAAAAAAAGTTATTCTTAAGTAGACTTATTGACTTGGACTCAAAAGGATTGTTGTTATTAACTCTGTTGTGGTGCCTCTTTTTCTATTTTGGATAACAGGTGTTTGTCTCCATGCCCTATATCTCTAACTAGAGTATAAGCTCTTTGAACACAAGTGTTTGGGTATCTTTACCATATGTGGCACTAGTTAGCACTAACTAATGGTTTCTAATTGCATATAAATGCATATTTATCCAATTTCTTAGCTATTAAATATTAGGGAAATTTTTAGCAGCATGGTAAACATAACTTTTAATTGAATATAAATTCAATGTAAGTCAAGTTTTTATAAAAAGACATTAATATTTGTATTCTAGGTAAAGTGGAACCATACCTTAGTTGCTTCAAAGGAGAATTATTGTGCATTGGCAATCTGATTGGCAAAAGTGTTGATGCTTTCTCTCTGGTGTTATCTCTTTATTAAATGGTTATGGAAGATACTTTCTAAAATTAAATGAAAAATTTGTTTCTTAATCCATCTTCTCTTGTGTTTTTGATCTGTTTCAGCATGAATAGCTTAGTGACTCCTATGATATGACAATACCCGACTAATTTTAGAAATGGGTGTATGAAATGTCTAGTACTCTGGAAAAACTAGTAGAAATGATTTTTTTCATTCCTAAGGAAATGAAGTTTGAAATTAAAGAGTTGAATCTGCAACATTGAAAGGAAGCAACAGCTATATTATTAACAGCATATTAATAGTGGAAAGCTAATAATAATATGTGATTTACCAGAGTAGAGAATTATGGGAGGCTATAGGAGATTTCATAGGAGGGGCACCTGGGTGGCTTAGTCAGTTGAGAGTCTGCCTTCAGCTCAGGTCATGATCCCCAGGTTTTGGGCTTCCTGCTCATTGGGGAGCTGGCTTCTCATTCTCCCCCTCTCCCTACTTGTTCTCATTCTCTTTCTTTCTCAAATAAATTTTTAGAAAAAGGAAATTTCATTGAAAGATAACTTTAAAAAATTTTTTATATATACCTAAAATACATCATTGTGTCAAAACCGTACAATTTATCTTAACTTAAAGGGTGATTTTCTTGATCTCACTATCTTTTCAGTTTCTATTATAAAGTAAAATAATTATTTAATGAGCAGTTTTAAAATCTTCATACTTATAGAGGTTTATATGAATAAGTAAAAATAGCATTTTGATTAGCAAAGAGATGTATAAAATTATGATCAAAACATATTTTATCAGTCTTTTATTTCTCTTGTTCAAGTAATGGTAGGTTCTGATTTTTCATGTATTATGGTAAGAATAATGTATGATAGGAATTTTTAATTTTCAAAGACTTAAAATATCCCTCAAGGGAGGAGTAACTGCCTCTCCCTTTGGTAGGAAAATAGTTCAAACTCTAGTCACCAGCTACATTACACAAAGCAATGAAACAGTACTAGGGGGGAAAATCCTCTGTGTATGGGCTGTCCCGTAGCACTGAGTTAATGTCTACATGCTTTCTAGCTGAAGGCTGTCAAAACAAACCTTAAGTTACTTCCTGAATAGAAACCTATCATCTTTGTACATTCATTGAAACTTTAGAAAGCAGAAATTTCATAAAGATTTCCAAACATACTCTTTTTATAGCAGGTTTTTTTTTTAAAGATTTTATTTATTTATTTGACAGACAGATCGCAAGTAGGCAGAGAGAGAGGAGGAAGCAGGCTCCCTGCCGAGCAGAGAGCCTGATGCGGGGCTCGATCCGAGCACCCTGGGATCATGACCTGAGCCGAAGGCAGAGGCCTCAACCCACTGAGCCACCCAGGTGCCCCTATAGCAGGTTTTTAAAATAATTATAGTTTGTTCACAGATGTTCTGGTAACCCACATAAAATAGTTTCGTGAAGAAACAGTTTGCTGACCTGAGTCAGGTCTTCCTTCAGTTGTTGTTTCACAAATATACTGGGCTCCCGTTGTTTATCCTTTTTAAGACACATGTCATTTGAGTAAGTTACCTAAAACTTATTCTTCATAAGCCATGCAAAGAAATCAGGGATCACTCCCTAGTCTCATATTCCCATATATTTTTATGAAGTGTAAGAACAAGTGGATTTGCTCAAAAATATACAACACAATGGCTTCCACAACAGAGTCTAATTTTTTTTTTTACTTATTTTTATTAACATGTAATGTATTATTTGCCCCAGGGGTACAGGTCTGTGAATTGCCAAGCTTACACATTTCACAGCACTCACCATAACACATACCCTCCCTAGTGTCCATAACCCAACCACCCTATCCTCATCCCCCCACCCCCCAGCAACCCTCAGTTTGTTTCATGAGATTGAGTCTCCTAATTTTAAAAAATAAAAATAGTAACAGCCTGATAGAATCTCTTAGTGCAGAGTACATTCATCAACCTAGAAAAAAGTCTATAGGTCCAAAAAATGGGTATGTAACCAAGCACTAATTTTTGTCTATTGCAAAATGTGCAGCATTTGTCATTTATCTCATTTCATTTTCTACTGGTGGTTTATACTGTCCTATGCAAATACTGGTTCGGTGACCACTGTATAATGTAAAGATCGCCATCTATTGAACGGAAGTAATTACTACACTTCAGTTACTTAAGAGACGAGTACTTTAAAATCATTGAAGCAAGTAACATAGTTCCTATCTACTCTCTGTATTTTCACACAAAAATTGTTCATTACTCTGTTTAACTCTGGAGATACTTGTTTACTTTCCCAAATTAATCTGGAAGATACCACTTATAAGTATTTTTTTTTTAATAAAAATCAGTATTTGTGATAGCAGAAATTGACTTTCATGGTCCCTATGCTCGTTGTTGAAAGATATAAACAAACAAACAAAGAAAAATCATCCAAATCCAGAGGTAGACGAGAAAAGTTTTGGTTTATTTAGATTCTGAAGAGACCTGAATGCATTAAGTTCCTTAGAAGTTTTATCAGACCACCAATACTATTCGGATAAATTCTTTCTGCTTTACCCATATGGAGGTAAATTACATTGAAATTATTTTATTGAATTAAACCAGAAAGTAAAAGGAACTTACCTTCTTGATTAAAAGTCACTACTGTTGAAGGCTCCTTCTGTAATGAACTTTTTTTTTAAGATTTTTTATTTAATTATTTGACAGAGATCACAAGTAGGCAGAGAGGCAGGCAGAAAGAGAGGAAGAGAAGCAGGCTTCCTGCTGAGCAGAGAGCCCGATGCAGTGAGGGGCGATGAGGGGCTTGATCCCAGGACCTGGGATCATGACCTGAGGCGAAGGCAGAGGCTTTAACCCACTGAGCCACCCAGGTGCCCCTGTAATGAACTTTTTAATTTCAAAAGATGTTACAACTTAAAGAACATTGGTAATAGGCAGTCTTCATCCATGATGGAAGGCTTAATTTTCTATACTTTGTCTCTATTCAATTTTACATATTTTAATCACATTGAAAGTTTCAGGAGACGAAGTTTTTCTACCTTTATGTTATGTGAAGGTGTATTTATTATGACAGTATGATTTTATAAAAGAAAATTGAAGAAATATATTACATAATGTATAAAACATATGACAGGTATGGATATTTAGGCATTTCAGTTTTCCATTTCTTAGTCAAATTGAAGAAGTCCTTTCAAATTAAATTAATCTTAAAAGCAGGCTCAACCATCTATGTCTCTCCTTTTGTTTTTCTTTATTTTTATGACTAGTAACAATATATGTTGAATGCTGCTTCTGTGTTCAGTTTTGTGAGAGGTATTCACCTCCAAGTTGTACCTAATTAATTATTCCTGAAGAATCTGTATTTATTTCTTTGAATAGAGTGTGTTAAAGCTTGGATAAAAATCTGTGCAATTGTCTTTTCACATACTTTATTCTTTGTCCCAATATCCTAAAAATAAGAAAAAAATTTGAGAATAAGTTTCTGAAAGATTTTAATTAATAAGAAGTAACAGTTTTAAACAAACTTGATGGACTCAAATTTATCCTTTGCTTACTACAATGGCATCAAATATCTGTTATTAAATGAGCAAATCTCTTATCAAAGATATTGAAACAGTAGCATATGCACGTTAAGAAAATGTACATTCATACACACAAAAATATTTAAATATGAAAAATGAACTGACCAGACAACATTAATTTAAGAGAGTAAAAAAGTGGTGTTTCAGGGGTTACTGTAAATTAACAAATGCTCATTGTTGAAGAATATAAACAAGCAAACAAAAGTCACCCAAACTCAGAGAGAAATACTGAAAGAGTTCTGGTTAGTTTACATGCTAGAGGGAATTAAAGTCCCAGGTAGAAAGGGATTCTAGATGAGCTCGCAGTAGTCTGTTTTTCTCAATGATTTATAACCCAATATTTAGAGAACTTACAGATGAGATTTGGTAAGTAACACTATATGCATTAAAAAAAAATTCCTGGAGAATGGGAAAGAAAATAGAAGAATGAATGGGATAGAAAATAGAAGAATAGAAAATAGAAAATGGAACAGGTAAATGTAGTACTAAGTTTCAAAGAAGAAAAAACTTGTAAACTGTAAACTGAACTTGAGGTCACCTGGAAAAACATCTAGAAGGCATTTTTAAAGCCTTGCCAGTGAGTGCCAAGAAAAGGACAGAATTGCCAAGACCCAAAATTAAGTTCTCAAGAAACAAGTCGCACCCAATTCAACACATTTTTGGTCGATTGGGGGAAATGTTAGATTTAATAAGTCATCAAAGAAAGGCTCTTAAGATCTCATTGAATTTAATAATGGAAATGAGGTTAATGATTATCAAATTTTTAGATTCATGATAAGTTGAAGGAGTTGAACAAAGGATATTGCTTTAAAGGATCAATTCATGACTTGGATGAGGGCTTCTACAGCTTGCTTCCTAAATGTGTAGCTATCCTGAAGTGGGGAGGGATGGCACACAGTTCTATAGCCAGATAATCCTTTAAACAAGTATTAGGTCCTTTGAACCTTTGAACATAATCCTTTGAACAACAATGTTGTAGGAGAAAGAAAAAAATTTAATATAGTTATGTGTAGTTTGGGTCAAATAATTTTTCTCTTCTGGAACATATTTGGTGGTAGGGATGGATAAAGTTAGCAAAAATAAATGTAAAAAAAGTTAGGAATTTTAGAAAAAAGTAAACCCAGTATAAGTTAGTCATGTCCTATGACTCTCAAAATTATGAAGCAATCAATAATTTGATTCTACACTTATAAAATCCAACCTGGCATATTATGATTAGTCCTTGGCATTAATGTCTGATAATTATGTAGGTAATCCCAAGAAAATCAACTGAAA
>ML101646.1:0-60631 GCA_003697995.1 Taxidea taxus jeffersonii
CCCCCCAACATGTTGTGCTGCATTACTAATCCTTCACTAAAAATATCTATTTATCATTCCCACAAACATTTTTGCTTGTTTGTTTCTAGTTTTCTCAAAATGAAGATCATCTACCTTGCCAGTATTAGGGATATAGAGATGTTTTACATAAGTTCCCATTCTTGGTTTGATCCACTTCAACTATTCTCACTTCTAGGTAGAAAGAGGTGGGTAGGCAATGAATTATTTAACTCCTGTTGATAGGCTGGTAGTTTTATTTCTCCCTGATAAGATCTGTAATAACTTAATCCTTAAATTGAGCAGATTCCTCAGATAGTTTTAAAGGTATAACACCCAAAGTAAAGAATGTGGGCACCATGACCACGCAATAGAGGACATATTTCTGGTGAGAAAGAACCATGTGTGTTCCACAAATCACACTTCATGAGATTCAAATTAATTGTTGCTACAGCGGGAAGAAAGTGGCAGACCTCTCTGTGCCCAAAAGTTCTATCTATAATATCTGCAATACAATTTCTCACCTGCCATCTTCATATGGTAACAGAAAAAAAAAACCATATCTAAGTGATGTAACTACATGAAGTGTAAGGTGTTGTATAAATAGTCATATAATGTGTATGAAACCAGCTCATAAACTCATATGTGAAAAAATATATTTTAAAAATTCTCTTTAAATCCTCTGGTTGTACTCTGAGTATCCACAGTACCCCTCATCTGGTGGTTCTTCTCCCTGGTCAACTTATTGTTCTGGAATCCCTGCCAAGTTCAGACCTCTGGGACTTGGGTCTTGACACACACACACATACATACACACGATAGCCATCACTTCTGAAGTCTCACACAGTCTCTGGGAAGCTACCATGGAGCATATTCCAGGCTTGCTTTTACCCAGAAACTGATGACTTTGACTTCTTTATAGCTTCTGAGAGACATTAAAATGCAAGATTTGAGGCTTGATATTTATGAGCAGAGACTCTCCTCTGCCGACCTTCCTGCTAGGCAATCTAGGGAGCACTTCTCAGTTGCAGTGAAGAACATCTGCTGTAATCATGGGCAGGTTTTTCTCTACCCAGAATTCTCCAGTTTCCTAACCAAGAGGTATCAACCTAGCTAGGAGTACTTTGAGAGTTGAGTAAGTGAATGGAGTATGTGTGCAGTGGAGAAAGAATCTCCCTATGTAGATATTAGTAGTGAATATTCTTCACTACACAGATATTACTTCATCACACTATTTTTTTATATTTCCCCCATAGATCTGTCTGATGGCCCTGGGCCCATATATCTTAGTTTAATTCTCCAGAGAAGAAACCTCCAATATCTACTAGAGGGAGAGAAGAATGGTGAGGATGGGTGGAGTTTCCTGTATGCAAGAGGAGGGGACAGGCTGATCTAGAAGCCAAGTTACTTTTAATAGATTTTCTATCAAATCTCCAGTATTAAGCCCCAGCCAATACGCAGGTCCCTAGAGTCCACAGTTTCTGATCCTACCGAGGGCTGTGCAATGGAAATCAGTTTGTGTCTTCTTGGCTTTCCTGTCCATCTACCCAAGACCCATAGCGTCATGATTTCTTGAAACTGAGTGGGTTATTCCTCAGAGATCTGCTTCCACCTTCAGCTTCTATTGTCATTTCTCCTGGTATACATATCTTAGTGATTTTATGGGTTTAAAAAAATATTTCATTGCCATTTTAGGCAGACTCAAGGAAGGAGTAAATGCAAATGTATGGATTCAGCCCATTATGTTTGCTTACATATCACAACTGTATTTTCAAAAAAATTTTTAAGAAGGATCCATGCCTAGCATGGACCCCAATGCAGGGCTTGAGCTCACAACCCTGAGATCAAACCTGAGCTGAAATCAAGATTGGACACAACCAACTGAGCCACCCAGGTGCCCCTATTTTCAAATTTCTTAAGCCATCTTATATTTTCAGTAGAAACAACTGACTATATGCCATTGTTAGTGGTATTTTCCCCAGCATCTCGATTTAAAAAAAAAGAAAAAGAAAAAAACAAAACTGGCAGCATCACGTTACCTGATTTCAAGCTTTACTACAAAGCTGTGATCACCAAAACAGCATGGTACAGGCACAAAAACAGACACATAGACCAGTGGAACAGAGTAGAGAACTCAAATATGGACCCTCAACTCTATGGTCAAATAATCTTCGACAAAGCAGGAAAAAATATACAATGGAAAAAAGACAGTCTCTTCAATAAATGGTGCTGGGAAAATTGGACAGCTGTGTGTAGAAGAATGAAACTCGACCATTCTCTTACACCATACACAAAGATAAACTCGAAATGGATAAAAGACCTCAACGTGAGACAGGAATCCATCAGAATCCTAGAGGAGCACATAGGCAGTAACCTCTTTGATATTAGCCACAGCAACTTTTTTCAAGATATGTCTCCAAAGGCAAAGGAAAAAATTATTTTAACAGTTTTTTTAAAACTGATATTTCATTAGGTTAAAAAAACTGTTTTAATTTCCTTTTATTATCTTTAAAATGAAACTTTTTGTTTGTATGTTTATATATTTTTAATCATATTCATTTCTATCCTAATTTCTATTCTGCACCTCTACTCATAAAAAGGTAACTAGCTTATACTGTTATTTACTAATGGCTACAACCTACTGCTACAACCACATTTTTTAATGTTTAAGGCCTTATACCTGAGTAAAAAGTATGTATAAATATATATATGCATAGGTACAACATGATAAAATCACATTTTGCTTTCATTCCAAAACTGTAATTAGACCATCATTTAAAAATTAAATTTCAATATGTCAGAGTTGACTGAAAAACAGAAATTCTGTATCTCACACATAGCATCCAAAATAAATCATTTCACTACATTTGAACTGATCTGCAAAACAAGACCCTCCGAATCACAATTTCAATTCACTATGAGACCAATTCTTTTAAAAACAAAAAAGTAAAGATATGTTGTTACAATGTAGTACAGCCTAAAAGTTAAACAGTCATGATACCCATATTTCCCTCAAAAGCACTCTACAGAGAACTTACCTGCCACATGAATGATTCCTCTTACTGTTTGTAAAATACTTTCAGGAACTTCGCTGAATGTAAGTTCTTGACTTACAGTGCTAAGTAACAACTTGGTCTTAGGAACCAAAGTACTGGTGCAGAGGAAGAACCAGCGAAGGAGCAGGACGCCGTTTGTGAGGACGACACCGACCACAAGAACTGCCGCGGCGCGGCCGTCTACACCCGTGGTGAGAAGACGGGCACAGCGGCGTCGGGCTCCAACACCAGAACGCCCCACCCCGCCAGCCCCCCAGCCAGGATGCCGTCCAGCCCTTAGGCAGCGGCAGTGACTCTCCACAGACCGGCCTGGGTCTGTCGTCACCCCAGAAGTCCTCCTGAGCGAGCGGCAGGCAATCCTGAAGAACTCTTCCCTCCAGGAGGAGACGGCCCGGCAGATGAAGGCCTAGAAAAGCAGTGGGGAGCCCCTCATGGAGGGCCCGCAACCCCTCACGCCCAAGGCCGCCCCAGGAACGGCCCAGATGATGAGCGCCAAGGGCCCGGTGCTGGCAAGGACAAAGCGTTCCCTGGATCCTGTAGCTGATCCCCAAGCCAAGCCTACCAAGCGGAGAACACCCTCGTGTGCCTTGACCTGCCCCACGTCGGGAAAGCCACTGCGCATGTCCGACCTGACGCGCATGCGCTTCACGCCCTGTCGGACTTCGTGGGGCTCATCACGTGCCGGGAGCACTGCACGTGCGCAGTGAGTTGCGACAGCCACGGAGGGGAGACTTCATATGTACGCTGTGCTGCGGCCCCCTGGGCTGGGGTCACCCAGGAAGGCGTGCAGAAACTGACTTGGGAAAAAGAAGGTGGACCTAGTGAACTGGGAGGAGCAACGTCATCGTGATGCAGCAGAGCGGCACTGGGCTCCGCGGTTCTGGAAGGACGCCGCAGGCCGGGAAGTCGAGGCCCGCGACGCCGCCTGGCACGCAGCAGACCACCTCAGCACTTGCACGCGACTGGCCGGGTGGTGCCCTCCTTCCTGGGCCGCGCGAGAGCCTGGGGACGCGGCGGGCGAGGAGGCCCGCAGCTCCAGGACGTGCCTGCTGCAATGACTGGGGTTCGAAAGTGTGGGCTAATTAGATTTAATGTGGTGTCACCTTAAGAATAAAAACTGAAGGCGCATGCACAGGTGAAATGCAGTCAGAGTGGTCAGAAGTCAAAGTCCGGGCCGTGACCATATGAAGGCGCCACTTTAAGGGCGAAGTAGAAATCCCCTCACATCATCTTGAGTTAGGCCAAATTTGAAGTCCCTGCGAAGTCTAGGAATGTCTCTCCCAAATTGAAGTGTGATAAGACTCCCAAAGGGAATAAAATGCAATTGCGGGGGCAGGAGAGAAAGAACCGAAATACTAAGATTTGTAGTAAAATACTTAGGTTAATTCTTCTGACAAATATTAAGTGCATACAATGTGCCAGGCATTGTTCAGATACTGGAACTGAGGGTCCTGTTAATATAAATGACGGAAGCCAAGATGTCAGGGTGTGAGAGGGGAGCAGTCTTTCCCTAGCTCCTTGGAACCCAAGTAGGTACACAAAGTCACCGGAAGATTTACTGAATTGAGATCCCTCCCCTTTCCACTCTGAACCCTTATAAAGTCTCTTGCAAGTGAAAGTTTACCATGTGGCGGTAAAGGACACCGGCAAACTTAGTTTAACAGACACGTGCTGAAAATAGCCAAATGGCTAACAGCTACATGAAAAGATGCTCGACCTCACTAATCATTAGGGAAATGCAAATTAAAGCCATAATGAGCTATCACCACCCCTCTGTTAGAACGGCCACCATCAAGAAGACAAGAGATAACCAGTGTAGGTGAGGATAACCCTCTTGCACCGCTGCTGGGAATGTAGTCAGAGCAGCCTCTATGGAAGACAGCATGGAGTTTTCTCAGTTAAAAATAGAAATATCACACAATTCCAGTAATTCCACTACTGAGTATACACCCAAAGGAAATGAAAACAGGGTATCAAAGAGATATCTGCATTCCCATGTTTATTGTAGTGTTATTTACAATAGCCAAGATACGGAAATAACCTGAGTGCCCATCAATGTATGAGTAGATAAAATGTGATGTATCTCTCTCTCTCTCTCTCTCTCTCTCTCACACACACACACACAAACGGGAATATTATTTAGCCATGAGAAAGAAGGAAATCTAACAGAATAGGCAAGCTCTGGGTTTCTCTAGGTTTATGACTAGAAGCATGAAACTGTTGATCTTTTTTTTTAAAGATTTTATTTATTTGACAGAGAGAGAGAGATCACAAGTAGGCAGAGAGGCAGGTGGGGGTGGGGGAAGCAGGCTCCCTGCTGAGCAGAAAACCCAATTCGGGGCTTAATCCCAGGACCCTGAGATCATGACCTGAGCCGAAGGCAGAGGCTTAACCCACTGAGCCACCCAGGTGCCCCAAAACTGTTGATCGTTAAGGAAAAAAGTTTAACTTCTCATCAGAACCCATTTAACGTATCAGTCACTAATTCCTGAGTATGTGAGTGAGTGAGTAAATGAGAGAGTAATCATTTATACCTGTGCAAAAATTAGAGGAATATAGGTGGTACATATGGGCAATAACCATGTCTCTGAAAACTCTAAAAATCAAGCCACAAAATCATATCATAATAAAATGTGTAACAGAGGCATTTTAGAGACAAAATATTTCCTACAACCAAAGATGGAAAATCTGTCTATTAATTGATCTGTGAATATAGTGATTTTTTTAAAATATAGTGATTAGATGGGAAGATAGTCACTTTGAAGAGAAGAAGATGAATACTTTGGGAGAGAAATTGTCAGTGCCCTGGCCCAGGGCCTCTCAGCCTGTCTGAACTCTGTAGTTGGGCACACCAGGCACTCACACACATTATCCACTTTCTCTTCAAACAGACTTTCAATTTTAATTTGTTTTTATATGCGACTTCCTCATCAAGTCAAAGAATTGTGCCACTAGCTCAAGTACAAGCTTGGCAGTTTTGTTCTTCCATGAAAACTAAAAATGGCATCTGGCTTATGCAGTTAGCTATTCTGAGCTTGGTAATTCAAGTCCATCTGAAAAAAGTCTTCAGAAGTTGCAAAGATGAGTGACACACCCTGAATTATGCTAATTTTACAAAAGTGAATTCATCTTCAGCTAGCTAACTGCCCACCTCCCCTGGACAGCTGTACCTTGTCTTGCTTCAAAGAGCTATAAAATGCCTGATTCTTTTAGTGCCAAATATATTGTTTAATATATGTCTGTTTATATGTCCCATAATAAATGCACTTATTTAGG
Source organism: Taxidea taxus jeffersonii (assembly GCA_003697995.1). NCBI lineage: Eukaryota > Metazoa > Chordata > Mammalia > Carnivora > Mustelidae > Taxidea > Taxidea taxus. Next base: position 6,330 of record ML101646.1, read on the forward strand.
AAGTTTTATTTAACATGTGGCTTACTATAAACCCTAGATCCTTTTTGCCTTATGCAAGTCCCACAACCAAACCCTACATTGTGTGCTATATTTAACAATTATTAACGATCTTTATTTTCTCTTTGGCACTTGGGAAAACTGCAAAAGTACATTATATCTTCTCAATACAAGAAGAAAATTTCCATTAGTAACAAACATGTATGTGGCTGAACAAGAGAGATTTTCTAAAGATCTTATATTCAGAATCTTTGTTCAAAAAAATTTAGAGATGATAATAGACCAGTGACAGCTCCATGTAAGTCCAAAGCATGAGGCATATTTTCCTTTGTGTGTTTGTTTTGTTCCAATGACTTTGGGCCTTAGGAGGATTTAAGATTAGCTACCAAAGGTAAATTGAAAGAGAAGAGCTCAGTAAACTAGAGTACAGATAAGGAAAAGTGGAGGGGAAAACTGGATATAAGGAAAGGCAAGATGACCACATGGCTGATAGAGTTGGCACAATGGTAGCATTTCCATGTGTGTCCACTTCTATAAACCTGAGTTCTATTTTCCTAATGACTGCTTCCTATATGTAGAAGAAGCAGCAGAGGTGAGAGGTACAGGAATGCCTTTTTACTGAGACTATCATGTTCCAGTTTGAGTAGATATCCCAAAGCTACCTAATTTGCTTCTTAGCACATTAGCCTCAATTTCCCTTGATTTATACAAAATTGATTAATAATATGAGCTAACATTTATTAAGTGTTACCATATACCAGGCACTAAGTTAAGCCCTTTTCATGCACTCTCACTTAGTTTTTGTATCAATTCCGTGAGGTAGATGCAATTATTATCCTCATTGTACAGAAGAAAAAATAGAACTTGTAAGTAACTTGCATAAGGTGACCTACCTATAAAGTGGTGGACATGAGAGTAATAATTGCAGGTCTGATGACTTAAGAATACTTAGCAAATACCCAAACAACTTTCACTCTAGTCTCTGCTGTCCCACTTTCCAGGGCATCAAAGCTAACATGAAGATCACATTTTTTTAACAAACTAAGGAAATGGCTTCTATTTCTTTGGCCTAAATGGTGATAAATAAATATTATTATAGAACAACAATAATAATCATGCTCACCTCTTAAGCATTTGCTATCAACCAGCACTATTCTAAGTGCTTGTATATACTGAGTCATTTAATTCATCACAACAAGCCTATGAGACAATTACTATTATTATTCCTATTTTGCAGATAAGGAACTAAGGCACACAGAGCCCAAGTAACTTCTCCAAGGATACAGGTAGATACTTCCTTGTTCATTTATGGCCAACCGAGAACAGGCACAGCTGAATAAATGTATGCCACTTGTCTACTGTTGGTTCAAGGACACGTAACAAGTTCTGAGATAATATGAAAATGAAAAATCACTCTCTTCAGTTCCTAGGCTAAATCCCATCCTAGAAGTTATCATAAAACTGGTGAAAACCTAGAACCTTTTCCCCAAATGACGGTATGGTCCTCCTCTTTAAAGATTCCTAAGAAACTTTGAGTGTTGGCTGGAAAGCAGTCACTTCAGACTGAAATGACAAATCCCTGGCTTTATTTAAACCATTGTAGTGACTACTTTTTGTACAGTTGATCGAATTAGCCATGAGGTTGTTCAGTCATTAATGCCTTAATCAGAAGTTTTTGATCTCTTTCCTACCTTAACATATTTAAAAAGTCAGTTCTATAACTTCTTCACTCCCAGTGGCTCACAATAGCTGGATTCTCAAACAAGAGAGGGTGTCTGCCTTATGGTGCTCACACACCATAAAGGAAGCATGTTAAATTTCATTAGAGGGAAAGGCAACTGTTTTTAGAAAAAGTGTCCCCCTCCTCAAGTTATTATGCTATATATCCCTATCCTACCTTAAAAAATCACCATCCTGAATGCTAGACTAATTTTTTTTCAACACTTTTCCTCCTACAGACACAAACTCTGTTTTGATATTCTTGGTTGTTCACTCTTTGTCATATGAAGCTTTGTGCTAAATTGAGTATTTATAATCTCAGTATATGCAATGCTATTCATTCTAGAAAATAATAAATGGCCAAACTTTTTTCTGATAACCAATAGATAAACTAATTAAGGGAATATTGGAAAGCAGGGGAAAGTCTAGTCAACACAAACCATTGTGTTAATCAACTAGTCCAAAACTACATGAAAATCTGCACAATTGATCCAGCTCACAGCCTCTTTGTAAACATTAGCTTATGGTCAGAAAAACAAAGGCGCATGAGAAAGCACATGTTCCTTCTGCACAACTTTCTTATGGCATTTTTAATCTCCTTATTCCTAAGACTGTAGATGATAGGATTCACCATAGGGATTACCAGAGCATAGAATATGGACACCAACTTGTCCCGGTTTAGGGAGTAGCTAGAACTGGGTCGTATGTACCTGAAGAGACCAGAACCATAGAAAAGGGTCACAGCAGTCAGGTGAGAGGCACAGGTGCTGAAGGCCTTGGTCCTACCTTTAGCTGAGTTGATCTTCAGGACAGCAGCAACAATGTAACCATAAGAGATGAGGATCACAAGGACAGACACCATTCCAACAACAACACCCACAATGAAGTTCACCACCTGGCTGGTAAAGATATCAGAGCATGACAGAACCAGAACTGGAGGAAGGTCACAGAAGAAGTGGTCAATCATGTTGGGCCCACAGAAATCATGCTGGTAAACAGAGTATGTTTCAATCAAAGAACTGAGGAATCCACCCACATAGGCCCCAGCCACCATCTTTAAACAAAGTGTATGGGAGATTAGGGCTGTGTAGAGCAATGGGTTGCAGATTGCAGCATAGCGGTCATATGCCATGGCTGCCAAAAGAAAGCATTCAGTCAGCCCCATCCCACAAAACACAAAGTACTGTGTGGCACAGCCAACAAAGGAAATGGTTTTCTTCCCTGTGATAATGTCAGAGAGCATCTTGGGAGTTGTGGAGGACACATAGCAGATATCTAGAAAGGATAGGTTACTGAGGAAGAAGTACATGGGCATGTGCAGGTGGGAGTCTGCCCTGATGAGGACAATGAGGCTCAGGTTCCAGGCTAGGGTCAGGAGATAAATCCCCAAAAATAACAGAAAAAGGAAAATCTTCATTTGAAGATGGTCTGAAAATTCCAAGAGGATGAATTTTGTCACAATCATGTTGTTCCTTCCTACAACCATAGACCTACTTCCTGCATAAAGGAAAGAAATAATCCTGTGATCAGTTAGATTGTATTTGTTACTATATGAGTGGATATTTCCTGGAAGATCATTTAAACAATAACACCAAGTTAACATCACATTTGCCTGCTATGCCTTCCTCTTGGAGGAAGTCTTCCCATGATAATCTCTTCGCACTATTTAAAATCTGTATGCTATACACCTTGCTGATTAGAAGAGGGTCTGTCTAATGGAGTAGAGAATGACTGGGAGTCAGTAATCTGGGTTTTGTCCTCAGCTCCATTCCTGACTCTCTGGGACTGTGGAAAAGTGACTTCACCTCTCCAGATTCTCATTTTCTCAACTGAAAAATGGGAGGGTTGAATCAGATGAGTCTCAAGTTACCTTTAGATTTACATTTCCTATGGCTTTTTAGACTTTCTGACTTGAAAACATAAACCCAGATTAACAATAAGATTAGGAATTTCTTATATTTTATATATCTTTAGTATAAGAATCTGGAAAAGGAACTAAACACAATGGGCTATAATATTTGATATATTCCATTTTGAGGGAGCAAGTCTAACCCATAATAAAGATAATCCATTCTTTCAGGTTAGAAAACTAAGAGAAAAATATATATATACATACATGTATATATATATGTACATATATATACATGCACACACACGTATGCTTAGAACTGGAAATTTCTTATAATTATATAATAAGTTTTTATACAAATAACTGCATAAAATGCATAAAAAGATCAAAATGTGGATGAACACAATCACCACCATTATGGGACAGAAGGGCTCCAAATAATATCTCCATGTTTGGGGGAATGGCAGAACAACACAAAGTTGATGGAAAATGGATGATCCATGGCAGTCAAGAACTAGCAGAAACCAGTACTTTCTGAGCAAGAAAAGCTGGAAAGGGTTCATTCAATATTTAAATGAAATATTTAAGGATAAGCATGGGACAACCTTGATGTCATCAGGCCAGGCCAGATTATCATTTTTAAGACATGAGGGAAATGCAAATGCATTTTACATTAAAAAAGACAGGGGCGCCTGGGTGGCTCAGTGGGTTGGGGCCTCTGCCTTCAGCTCAGGTCATGATCCCAGGGACCTGGGATCAAGCCCCACATCAGGATCTCTGCTCAGTGGGGAGCCTGCCTCTCCCTCTCTCTCTGTCTGCCTCTCTGCCTACTTGTGATCTCTGTCTGTCAAATAAATAAATAAAATATATTAAAAAAAAAAAAAGACAAGCTGGCACTGATGTAAGATCAAAATGAGGAAATATAAATGGGATATTTATATAAATATAAATGTGGGATATAATTATAAATGGGATGTGTGTGAAAAGGCAGAAGTACCCTAGGGAAGACTCAGCAATAAAATTAAATTTGCTGCTATTTTATCTTTTTATGGAATTTGACTACCCATGCATGTTTGCAACCAGTTGCAGCTATCTGTGTTTCTCTATCACCCATCATATTAAAAACGTCTGCATGAAGGGGTGATCGTCAAGAAAATGCAAATCAGAATGAGTTATCATCTCACATCTGTTACCATGGATATTATTAAAAAGACAAAAGATAAATGCTATTCAGGATATAGAGAAAAGTGTTGTGCCCTGTTGGTGGGAATGTAAATTAGTGCGGTCATTATGACAAACACTATGGAAGTTCCTCAAAAAATTAAAAATAGAACTACTGTCTGATTCAGCAATCCTATTTCTGGGTATTTATCCAAAGGAAATGAAGTCAATATCTTGAAAAGAAAGTTTCACTTCCATATTTATTGTGGCATTAGTCACAATAGTCAAGATATGGAAACAACCTAAATGTCCATCAGTGGATGAATGCATAAAGAAAACTTGAGATAGGGCACCTGGGTGGCTCAGTCAGTTAGGGGTCTGCATTCAGCTCAGGTCGTGATCCCGGAATCCGGAGATTGAGCCCCTGGCTCAGTGGGGAGCCTGCTTCTCCCTTTCCCCCTCCATGCTGCTTGTGCTATCAAGTAAATAAATAAAACCTTTAAATAAAAAAGAAAGAAAACTTGAGGTAGATGATGGTGATGATGATGATGGTGGTGATGATGATAATGACAATAATGATAGATTAATAGATGAGAGGGAGTGAATGGAATATTATTCAGCCATTTAAAAAGTAGGAAATCTTGTCATTTGCCATGACATGGATGAACTTGGAGGACTTTATGCTAAGTGAAATAAGCCAGACACAGGAGGATAAATTCTGCATGATCTCACTTATATGTGGAATCTAAAAGCCAAACTCATAAAAGTAGTGTCGAATGGTGTTTGGGGGGTTGAGCAGGAATGGGGGAAATGTTGGTTTAAAGGTGCAAAGTTTCAGTTATTGAGGATAAATAAGTTTTGGATATCTAATGAACAGCATGGTAACAATAGCTGACATTACTGTATTGTATATTTGAAGTTTTCTAAGAGGATATATCGTAAATCTCAAAACACACACACCTATAGGCATACATAGAGACACACACACAAAGGATAACTATGTAAAGATGACGGATAAGTCATTTAGTTTGATTACAGTGATCTTTTCACAATGTATACATATATATATAAAAACATCACGTTGTACACTTCAAATATATACAATTTCTATATGTTAAAGTCGTTAAAGTCATCTCAATTAAGTTGTTAAAATAAATACATGCTCCTCCTAGGTTTGTATTTTCTAAAATTTTAAATCTCCCCACAATCAGTCACTGATTGGGCAGCCAAAATCAAGAAAAGCCAAGACTGCTCTTCCCTATGACATCCATCTATGAACCTATCAAAGGGGAAATGATATGAGTTTGGTGTTTCTTATCTTAAGGAGATCTCCCCTGCCAGAATGTAAGCTACTCAAAGGCAGGCAGGGAGATCTGTTTATTGATCTATTTATTGATTTATGCTATCACTAATCTAGAACAGTGTTTGGGACATAGGCATTGTAGGTATTAGCTGAATAAATGAATTTTTTCACTGCTTGTCTACAGAATCTTCCCAGAGTGTTTGGCTCATAATGGGTGCCCATTATAATGATATAATATGCAATATATAACCCAATCACAAACACTTATTCAAGGCTTATTGAGTACCAGGCACTGTTTTAAGGACTTAATTTATATTAACTCATTTAATCCTCCCTGGAACTGGGTAGACTTACTCTGCCCCTTTTAGAGATGAAATGTGAAATAGGTTATAAGTCATAGTTGTCACTTGTTGGATGAATGAGGTGGGAATGGAGGAACTGAACTTACTGAATGATTTCTGACAGAAGTGTCCTGAGGTCTCATCCTACAGAAGAATTATTGGTTGCCTTGCTCCACTAGCATGTTTTACAAAATTCAGTTCCTCCGCGTTTCCCACTGCTCTATGCCTGGCTTCTAGTTCAGTCAGTTTTTTATAGTTTGGCCTCATGCAAAGAGTAATATCTGCTTCTGGAATCCCTGCTCCTTTATTACCAAGTCTGCAAAATGGCCTTAGGGAATTCATTATTTTAATGGGCAGGGGTAGCCACACTTTTCCTCCACATGGCTGCCCTGTCACCCACTCCTGGGTCCAAAGTAAAAGCTTAGCAATCATTAGAACTAAACATTTCTGAACACTAATTGTTCTCTGGGGTGATAGGGACAGGGACAACCACCCATTACCAGAGTGTTATTTACAGTGCCCTGCCTTATTCTCCTCTGAGCTTCCTCTGGGTCCAGGAAGACATCCTGTTGCATTGGTGGGCAACCTTCTGCTTTGAGACCCTTCACTGAACGTAAACCATACACAAGAGAGTTGGGTTCAAATTTTGGCTCTGCCATTTTATAATATGTGTATAAACATACACATATTTTTAAAATCTCCAAAATATCAATTTCCTCCCTTGTAACACTGGGGTAATAATTATAATACCAATCTCAAAGGGTTGTTGTGGTTTCGCTTACTTGTGGAGCACAAGGAATAACATGGAGGACATTAGAAGAAGAAAAGGAAAAGTGAATTGGGGAAATCAGAGGGAGAGATCCCAGGGTCCTGGGATCAAGCCCTGCATCGCGCATTGCATCGCATAGGGCCATCTGCAGCAGGAAGCCTGCTTCCCCCCTTCTCTCTCTGCCTGCCTCTCTGTCTGCCTACTTGTGATTTCTGTCTGTCAAATAAATAAATAAAATCTTAAAAAAAAAAAAAAAGACTGTGAAATTTAAAAAATAAATAAATAAATAATTTTTTAAAATAGACTGTGATGGAGAAAAGTCAAGGAAGTTCTTTATTAAGAGAAGCATTTTGGAGCACCTGGGTGGCTCAGTGGGTTAAGCCTCTGCCTTCAGCTAAGGTCATGATCTCAGGGTCCTGGGATCGAGTCCTGCATCGGGCTCTCTGCTCAGCGGAGAGCCTGCTTCCCCCTCTCTCTCTCTGCCTGCCTCTCTGCCTACTTGTGATCTCTCTCTCTCTGTGTCAATAAATAAATAAATAAATAAATAAATAAAACTGTTTTAAGAGAAGCATTTTGGACTAGGACTGGGGACATACCAGCCCAGGAGATCCCAAACCTAGGAGAGTCAAGTCCAGTTAACTACAAAAGTGTTTTGATACTGAATTAAGATTCTGGATAATCTAGAAGGTAAATCTCTAATTATGATCTATATGTTTTCTTGAGATTAGAACAGCTGATACATAACAAAAAAAGAAAAAAGAAAAGCTGATTATGGGGGATGGTAATAGATTTCATCTGTCATGACAACTCTGATTATAGTGATAATGATTATCTACAAAGTAAGACTGAGAAACTCAAGAAAATGTAGGGTGGGGACATTTGATGTATTTGTCAACTTATTCTATAAAAAATTTAAGAACAAGGAAGAAATTTGCCTTATTAAATTCATTTGGATGTAACCATAAACTCTCATTACCGCTACTTTAAAATATCAGATTTCGTGAGCGCCCGGCTAGCTCAGTCGGTAGAGCATGAGACTCTTAAAATATCAGATTTCATGTATGATTAAATTTAAGAATTCTTTTTAAGATTTTATTTATTTATTTGACAGAGAGAAACATAGCCAGAGAGGGAACACAAGCAGGGGGAGTGGGAGAGGGAGAAGCAGGCTTCCTGTTGAGCAGGGAGCCTGATGCAGGGCTCAATCCCAGGATCCCAGGACCATGACCTGAGCAGAAGGCAGATACTTATGACTGAGACACCCAGGCTCCCCTAAATTAAAGAATTTAAAGCAGAAAGTTAAAGTGAACATCAAAAAGTATGAAGGCAAATAGCACTTAAAAGAAAATAAACTTCATATAGAATTACAAATGTTTAGGAGGCAATTAAGAGTCAACTCAAAATTCAGCTTACTAGGATTCTACATATCTTAAAGTTTGTTTGCTGACAGCTTCTCCTAAAATACAATTTGCTTTCATGTTTATTTAATTTTTTAGTGTAGCTATTTTAATGAGGTTAATTGTTTCAAAGAAAGCCCCAAGAAAAATCCCTCGGTGCTTGGCAATAAAATACAATCTTGATTGTCAAATTGGAGTTTGAAAAATTATTTGTTTGTATTTCTTCTACTCGTGAAGAGTATAAATGTCAACTGTTTACAGATCCAAAGACTTTTCACCAGGCATTCCAAACAAAGATAAGATGCAAGACAACAGTACATGTAGAGGTTTTAAAGGTCATAGACATGGGAAAGGAAAGACGGGAGGTTACACAACCTGAGTTCCAACTCCCATTCTGCTGTGAGAAATTAGATTCTTGACCTCTCTGGTCCTCAGTTTTTTACTCTAAGACACACACACACACACACACACACATACACACACCAAAGTGAAAGACCTCTAAGAACCCAAACAGCATGATTATAACTGAGGAAACTATTTGTTAATATAGTTTAACAAATCCTTATCTACACAGAGGACTGCTACTTTAGACCCTCCTGTGGAATGTTGCTGCCACCTAGTGGAAGTATGCCTAAACTCTGTCTTTTTTTTTTTCTTTTCAGTGTTCCAGAACTCAGTCTTTTTTTTTTTTTTTTTTTTCAAGATTTTATTTATTTGACAGATCACAAGTAGGCAGAGAGGCAGGCAGAGAGAGAGGGGGAAGCAGGCTTCCCGCTGAGCAGAGAGCCCGATGCAGGGCTCGCTTCCAAGACCCTGGGATCATGACCTGAGTCGAAGGCAGAGGCTTTAACCCACTGAGCCACCCAGGCGCCCCCAGAACTCAGTCTTAAGAGGTTACATCTGGAGACTAAAATCCACATAGGAACCTAGCATTGCAATAGTAATTGATTATCCTCAAACACATTATATACCCACCAGGCTCTAAGCACTGTCCCATGTGTCCCCTCAAGTACCTTAACTCAGTAGTATCACAAAGTTCAATTCTGGGAAAGGAACCAGACCAGGGAGATGGACAACTTACTAAGCATATTGAAAATGGTGAATAACACTAATAACACTAACAAAAACTATATTTAGATAGGAGTGATGTAACTGAGAATAGGTAAGTCACAAGTTCACTTTTACGGTACCATTTTCAACAAATCAGATTTTTAAGTTCTTAAAAAGAGACATCATAACAACAAAAGAACAGTCTAGGAGAATTACACAGGTTAAAAGAATTTAAAATGGTAGTGTTAACATAGGACATGGGTCTGAATCCTGCCTATTTTCATCTGTGTGGTCTTGCACACCTCCACTGATTTCACATTACTTCCTCCTTCGTCTGTGAGATTCAGCCGAGAGTACCAGCCTTGTATGACTGTGTTTGGATCATATGTGAAACCTACCTGAAAACCATTATGTAAAAACTATCCAAATGGGATGAGTTATTGTTCTGATTTTTAAATTACCAATGTGTCTCAGAAGAAACACCTCCAGCTATACTATTCTGATACCAACTTATTAGAAATGCATGGTAATCCATATTATAATTGAGTCCAACTAAATATATGCTTTCATTAAACACCAACTAACTACTGTACATGTTTTAATTAAAATGCCAACTAACTTGGACACAGTTTTTAAAAGACTTCCATGTCTAGCAAATCTTGGCACAATAATTTTTTTTTTATAAACGGTCATGGCTATCACTGTCATTTGTTATTATTTTGAGCTTAGTATTACTATGAACAGTATTCATGAATGGTATGATGCTATACTTCTGGAAAATAGTTAAACATATTAGACTTTCTTGGAATTGCTAGGTAAGACCTAAACTCAAAATTAATCATTAGGAGATTGTAAGTGTTGAATCCTAGCGGTGCCAAGGTGCCAGAGTTGTTTGAGCGTCCAATTCTTGGTTTTGGCTCAGGGTCATGATCTCAGTGTCGTAAGATTGAGCCCCCATGTCTGGCTTCAGTTTCTCTCTCCCTTTCCCTCTGTCACTCCCTCTTGCACTCTCTCTCTCTCTCTCTCTCAAATAAGTAAATTAATCTTTTTTTAAAAAGTGTTGAACTCAAGTAAAACAAAAATATCTTTAACCATTGATATAATAAAAGTGGTAGCAAAAAACTTAAACTTTAAGTGATCTTAATGGAAATAAAACAAAACATCCCCTACTAATCAAGGCATTTGAAGACACATGTAAATCAACATTATCTCAACACATATAATTAACATTATTAAGAGTTTTCCAAGAAGCCTTTGAACATTGTTTTGACTAAATGTCCATGGATCTAAATTTCCCTCGGGAACTCTCAAAAGGAAGATCCCAGAAGAAGAATCAAAGTACACTCATCTGGTTTCAGGACAATGGTGCAGCCTGAGAGGAGAGAAGTGATTCTGGAAAGAACCATTTTTTTAATCAATTAAATCATCCTTCTGCCCATGCCCAAAGGGTATAGGCTCTAGACAGGGTAAGAGACTATTCTTGTGGCTAGGAAGGTTCAGTCACTTGGAGATTCAAGATTATCTACTTAAAAAAGAAAAAAAAAAAAAGATTGTCAGCTTCATTTGAGCTCGCTCAATATCGCCCCTTCCAATTCTCATCAAAGTTCAATATCCTCAGTTTAAGAAACAAGATGGGGGTGCCTGAGTGGCTCAGTGGGTTAAAGCCTCTGCCTTCAGCTCAGGTCATGATCCCAGGGTCCTGGGATGGAGCCCCGAATTGGGCTCTCTGCTCAGCGGGGAGCCTGCTTCCCCCTCTCTCTCTCTGCCTGCCTCTCTGCCTACTTGTGATTTCTGTCTGTCAAATAAATAAAATCTTTAAAAAAAAAAGAAACAAGATGGGATTGGGAGGGAGACAAACCATAAGAGACTCTTAATTAATCTCACAAAACAAACTGAGGGTTGTTGGGGGGAGAAGGGTCGGGAGAGGGTGGTTGGGTTATGGACATTGGGGAGGGTATGTGCTATGGTGAGTGCTGTGAAGTGTGTAAACCTGGTGATTCACAGACCTGTACCCATGGGACTAATAATACATTATATGTTTATTTAAAAAATTAAAAAATTATTCAAAAATGAAGAAACAAATGAATCAAACCTCTTCCTTTTCTCCCTCCCTCTCCAAACACATGAATTAGTGACTTCCTTTTTGTTGCATGTCTAGCCTCAAATTATTTTTTATTTGTACGTGGTCCTCTGTAGAATAAAAGTCTTACATCTTTATACTACATCATGTTATACCAGAGTAAACTTTAAAAATTTTAGAGGAAAAACCCTGTATCTAATGTCTCTCTGTCTCAGAGAAAGATACTCGGTTTCTGTGGAAAGAGAATGGATTCATGAATGGTGAGGTACAATTGACCTTATTAACACACTTATGTGCAGTTGTATTCCAAAATAAATGCATGCACACTTATGCAGACTTTGGTGTCACATAATTATGGGTTCAAATATGGGATCAATCTCTCTTTAGTTGTAAAATTTTGAGCAACTTATTAATTTTTCTGCATACATATACAATTCTGCTTCCTTTTGCAGAGTAGGTGCTGATCTTGCCCTCTAAGTCCTGCTGCTGTCCTGAGTTCACTCATCATGGACCACCAGAAGAGATTTTGAATGGCCTTGGGGATCCGAGGCGCTGGCCATTGGGACGGAGTTGGTAAGCATTTATCGTCAGAGCATTTTATGTGTTCTCCATAACCACCCCAGAGATCAATTAACTACAAATCTGTGAGGTTTGGGTGATACATTTCTTTCTCTTTCATAAAAGACCCTCCAGGGCAAATGTAATGAAACATCTCCAAGGAGAGAGGGGAAAAAAACCCTCTCTCAAAATCCTTTCCAATCCCAGCTTTGCACCATTTTCAAAATGACCCCAACTGCAGATATTGGCAGATACTAGAAGAGCTTCCTAAAGATTCTCTCTCTTTTTTCTGTACAATTTTTCCCTCCTCCTTTCTGCCCACAGGCATACATTCTATGGATATTTTTATTTTTGATGAACAAACCAGCCCCAAGCTTGCTCTCCCAGCTCATTAGTACTTTGGGGATTGGAAGCAGTTACCGAAGCATGACTAGACTCCTTACAAAGCAAAACTCAAGACAGGCATCAGCTAAAGGACAGACAAACAAGAGGAAGAGGGTGAGTGCAGTCACTCTTTTACTTTTTGTCTTCTTGCCCACATTAATCTCGCTTTATAGAGCACTTTAGATCTGCAAGCCCATACAGATGACTAAGCTGTTCTTTGGATTTGAGTTTTTCTCCATATACCTCTCAATTCTTTCCCCAAATTCAGCCACAAGCTTACCTTAACACTGCTTTAATGGGTTTCCTGGACTATGAGCCCTTACAACTAAAAAGAGAATTAAGAGGGAATAAAATTTTGGGAGAAATTGTTACACCCTTGAACAGAGCTCCAATTATTAGTAAGTGGTTTGAAAAGCAATTTAAAGAGCTGTGATTGGGCAGACTTTACACAGCAGATTTTCCTAACACGAAGGAGACCTCTAACCTCCAATATCCTCTTTCTCTATTCTAACTGGTGGCCTGAATTTGAGCATCTGAGTCTTAATTCTTGGATTAAAGTTTTGATGCCTTTGAATGCTCACCTTATGTCGAAAGGGACTTTTCCATATCCATAAATTATTTGTACATTTGGATGAAGGACAGATGGAAGAAAACCTTGAGGGCGTCAGGCTCCTGCAAGGGTGAGAGGAGGAGACTTCATAAAGAGGAAGACAAAGCCCAGAGCAGGAATGATGGGGAGATCAGACGATCCACTCCTACTCCCTAGTTTGGCTGAAGTTCTTTTTGTCATTATACCATGTATTTTTTTTAATTTTTTAAGATTTACTTATTAGTTTAAGAGAAAGAGAGAGAGCTGGGGGGAGGGGCAAAGGGAGAGAGAATCCTCAAGCAGACTCCCTGCTGAGCGCAGAGCCCCATGCTCAGCTTGATCCCAGGACCCTGAGATCATGACTGGAGCCATAATTAAGAGTCACCCACTTAACCAACTGAGTCACCCAGGAGCTCCCATTGTACTGTTTTTTAACCCCATCACCAACTGTGTTAAGCTTAGACTAGGCAGAATTAGCATGCCAGTGACATGAAGTACTCCACAGAGCCTGAAGATACCTTCTGTTTAATGTTCTAGGGGAAGATGGCTGAGATTAATGGCATCCATGGGCAAGAATAAAACTCTGGATATGCTTTTCCTTTTGTTCCAATTTGTTCAGATTCACTTTCTGTTTCTGGAGATGGGGAAATTTCATCCTTTAATGTGAAAGTTTTCCCCCTGATGGCATCATTCAAAACAGACTTGCCGTTGACCCATCAACCGCCTCCTCCCCCAGATCATTACAGTCTTTACCCTCACTCCCAAACACTTGTCACAAACCTACATGGCCCATCAGTAGACCCCTCATTTCAACCCACCACATGAGGGTTCACTCAACCCACCACATGTGGTGGGTTGAGTTTCAAAGAAGACTCCATTCCTTAAAGAATTCTTCGAGGAATAGTCACTGCTGATAGTAATCACAGTCCCAGTTTGTTAAGCAAAGATCTTATCTCGAGACCCGTGAACCTTTTGCACATTATCTTAAGCAATCCTCCAACAATTCTGTTAAGAAGTCATGATTATCCCCACTGTAAAAATGGAGGCACTGAAACTCAGAGAGGCTAAATGAGTTACCTAATATCCCAGAGTTGGCAAGTGGCAGGGTCAGGATAAGAACCAGGCTTGTCCTGAAGCCTATCCAGAATCATAACCACCATCTTACTCCCCTTTTTTTGCTGCTAACCTGAACAAGTGTTCCAAAGACCTTGAATCACATCGTGAACCTCAGGTTTCTGCCTGACTGAGGGCTGAGCTTACATGAATGGATGAAGGCTCCAGCAGAGCTGTTTTTGCTCACAATTTCTCCATGTGGCTCTGCATCTGTACTAGACGATGCCAAACTTTGCTGCAGGTCTCTATCGTTTCTTCAAGAGGAAAAAAATCCTCTCCTGGTTCTGGGAAGTCTACATACCTTTCACAGACAGGTGCAAAGCCTCTGAGTATAAAGCTTAAAGCCATATTGGCAAGATCGTGATAAGTGTGTGGGATCTCTGGAACTCTGCACAGTGATGGCGTGGTGGTGACCAAAAGGAGCTTCACATTCTCTCACTATCCAAATTTGAGGATTTTAGCACTGAATAGTCTAGCAGGAACAATTAGAAGGGAGGAGAAGAGATTCCAATTCCATGGGCGTCTCTTTGTACATAAGCTTCAGGAAGAAAGTTAAGGTCAATGAGACTTTGACTGGCAATGGGTAGATATGAATTTATTTTTGAAAAACTAGGAATATTAAAATAAAATGGCTCTCTTAAACTGATCAAGAAAATTCAGAGCAGGGGCTCAGTGGGTTAAAGCCTTTGCCTTCGGCTCAGGTCATGATCCAGGGTCTGGGATGGAGCCCCACATTGGGCTTTCTGTTCAGCAGGGAGCCTGCTTCCTCTTCTCTCTGCCTACTTCTCTGCCTACTTGTGATCTCTGTCTGCCAAATGAATAAATAAAATCTTAAAAAAAGAAAAAGAAAATTCAGAGCAAATAGAGAATTACTTCCCAAACTATGAGGAGACTATCTTGGAATGACTTCTATAATATATGTAATTTATAGAGGGTTTGTGTTCTATGATATAAACACCCAGAGACATATACATATATTCACACAGGTAAGGTGTACACCAAAATGTTAAGAGCTCTTATTTCAGGAAATAGAATGTCATAATTCCCAGGTTTTTCTTTCTTTTTTTTTCTGAATTGATTAGGAACTGCACATGATTTTTTCTTATTATGTTCAGTTAACCAGCATATAGTACATCATAAGTTTTTGATGTGGTGTTTAATGATTCGTTAGTCGCATATAACACCCAGTGCTCATTACAACACATGCCCTCCTTAATACCCATCACCTGGTTACCCCATCCCTTCTGTAACCCTCAGTTTGTTTCCTGGAGTCCAGAGTCTCTGATGGTTTGTCTCCCTCACTGATTTCTTCCCATTCAGTTTTTCCTCCCCTCCCCTGTAGTTCTCCACTCTATTCCATATGTTCCACATATGAATGAAACCATGTGATAATTGTCTTTCTCTGCCTGACTTTTTTCACTTAGCATAATCCCCTCCAGTTCCATCCATGTCAGTGCAAATAGTGGGTATTCACCCTGTCTGATGGCTGAGTAACATTCTATTGTGTATATGGACCACATCTTCTTTATCCATTCATCTGCTGAAGAGTATCTTGGCTCCTCCCACAGTTTGGCTATTGCGGACATTGTTGCTATGACTGTTGGGGTGCATGTGTCCCTTTGGATCACTCCGTCTGTGTCTTTGGGGTAAATACCTAGTAGTACAATTGTTGGGTCATAGGATAGCTCTATTTTTTATGTCTTGAGGAGTCTCCATACTGTTTTTCAGAGTGGCTGTACCAGCTTGCATTCTCACCAACAGTGTAAGAGGGTTCACATTTCTCCACATCCTTGCCAACACTTGTTGTTTCCTGTCTTGTTAATTTTGGCCATTCTAACTGGTGTAAGGTGGTTTCTATTTGCATTTCCCTGATGCCTAATGATGTGGCCCATTTTTTTCATGTGTCTGTTGGCCATTTGGATGTCTTCTTTGGAGAGGGGTATGTTCATGTCTTCTACCCATTTCTTGACTGGATTATTTGTTTTTGGGGTGTTGAATTTGATAAGTTCTTTATAGATCTTGGATACTGGCCCTTTATCCAAAATGTCATTTGTAAATATCTTCTCCGATTCCATGGATTGTCTCCTAAATTTGTTGACTGTTTCCTTTGTTGTGCAAAAGCTTTTTATCTTGAAGTCTCAAAAGTTCATTTTTGCTTTTGTGCACATTATTTTTAGTTTCAATATTTCACTTATATATTGATCCAATTATTTTACAGTGCTCACATATTGCTTTTAAATTCACAAAATTACACTTCCATTTTGAAAAATAAAGTGGAATTTATGAGATTCTCTGTACTTTAAGAGGTAGGTAGAATAGGCTAAAAGTATAGTTTTAAAGACAGTTAAGGTAATTTCACTGATTTCCAAATTGTTTGTTTATTTTTTTTATTATGTTCAGTTAGCCCGCACACAGTTTTTGATGTAGTGTTCAGTGATTCACTAGTTGTGTATAACACCCAGTGCTCATCAAAACACATTAAGACCCAAGGAAGAATCAAGGTATGTTCCAAACATATAAAAGCCATTCACTGTGAGCCACAGGGTCCCTCTGACCACACTTTTTTTCCTTCTGCAGGGACTGGACCTCAGCATCGGAGATCTGCTGACAGTGGGAGTTCTCTCCCCTGATTTATAGGGACTGAGACTTGGTGTGGGAGTGTCAGGGGGGTGGTAAGAATTATTATCTGTGTGAAATGGGTGGAATCAACCCTTGATCTATGAAAGGTGTTTCATACACTGAAAGTTCTAGGAATTTGATCGAAGAAACTTTATATTTAGGTTCAAACAACAGCAGCAACAACAAACACAGAGTACTTACTGGTCAGGATGTGCTAAAGGAGATGACAGACAGATGACAGACTAGATAGACAGGTAGAAGACAGGTAATAGACGATTGATGACAGATACTAATAACAAAGTAAGTGCTACTCTGATCTCTGATTTGACAGAGAGATGCCATGTCCAATTGACCTGCCCAAGATCACACTAAGTGGTAAACCTAGGGACTGAATACAGGCCATCCAAATCCAGAGTCCCCATTTCTTAACAAGTCAATCGCTTAGAACTCTGACTACAGACAAATTTGAAAAAGGAACTACTTAGTATATTCAGATCTCATAGTTTACAATTGAGAGCACTTCTATATACTGCTGGCCTAATCCTTTGGATTAAAAACATTCTAAATGTCTGATCATTTCACGACTACAGAGATGAACCTGGTTGCCCTATTGATTTACCTGTTCCAGTGTAGAAACTTGAATAAGGCTAGATGACTAGGTAAGTCAGGGTATGACAGGACTCATCTGGGACACATGAAACTGTCCGGACAACTTTCACTTGTTGTACTATGTCTCATGTACTATGTGTCAGTCACTTTATCTACTTTGCCTTGTTTAATTCCTAAAACAAATATGTGAAGTAGGTACTGTCACCCATTTTGGAAGATAAGGAAATTGGAGTCTAGTGATATTGGATATCTCACCCAAAGTGACACGGCTACTCAGTGGTAGAGGCAGGAGCCGATCACAGGGAGTCCGAATCCAAAGCCTGAGCTCACATCAATCACACTGTTCTACGAAAGTGTACATAGTACAATGACTAAAACTGCCTTCTGAGAGAAAGAATCTTTGCATAAAGTTGTGATCTTCTCAATACTGTACTGTCCCTCTCGTGCCCCCTGTAATTTTTTGTTGACTGACGTCACCTGTAATGTGGATTATCATTATTATGCCAGGTCTGCATCTTGTCCTTGTGGTCCTTGGGAAACATGTCCACAACCAAGGCCTGGAACAACAGCTCTTCAGTGACCATGTTTATCCTCCTGGGATTTGCAGACCATCCAGAACTCCAGACCCTTCTCTTTGTGACCTTCCTGTGTATCTATCTTGTGACCCTGGCCTGGAACCTGGCCCTCATCTTTCTGATTAGAGGTGACTCCCGCCTGCACACACCCATGTACTTCTTCCTCAGCAACTTGTCCTTCATTGACATCTGCTACTCTTCCACGGTGGCCCCCAAGATGCTCACTGATTTCTTCCAGAAGCAAAAGACCATATCGTTCTTGGGCTGTGCTGCTCAGTTTTTTTTCTTTGTCAGCATGGGTCTCACTGAGTGCTTTCTCCTGACGGCCATGGCATATGACCGATATGCAGCCATCTCCAATCCCCTGCTCTACACTGCCATCATGTCCCAGGGCCTCTGTACACGCATGGTGCTTGGGGCATATGCCGGTGGCTTCCTGAGCTCCCTGATCCAGGCCAGCTCTGTATTTCGGCTCCATTTCTGTGGACCCAACATCATCAACCATTTCTTCTGTGACCTCCCACCGGTCCTGGCACTTTCCTGCTCTGACACCTTCCCCAGTCAAGTGGTGAATTTTCTTGTGGTGGTCACTGTGGGGGGGACATCATTCCTCATCCTCCTCATCTCCTACAGCTACATAGGAACTGCTGTCTTGAAAATCCGCTCAGTGGAGGGCCGAAGGAAAGCCTTCAACACGTGTGCCTCACACCTGATGGTGGTGACTCTGTTATTTGGGACGGCCCTTTTCATGTACCTGCGACCCAGCTCCAGCTACTCACTCGGCAGGGACAAGGTGGTTTCTGTGTTCTATTCGCTGGTCATCCCCATGCTGAACCCTCTCATTTACAGTTTGAGGAACAGAGAGATCAAAGATGCCCTGTGGAAGGTATTGGAGAAGAAGAAAGTGTTTTTCCTAGTTCATGATTGAAAATAAATTTCTCCAAACTGACAGAAACAAATGATCCCTGGCATCTACCTTCACCTCTGGCATCGATGAGAGAGACATCTTATGTGCATGGCCATCTATCTGCTGACCCCACCATGAATAATGAAAGGGATGAAGACATTACTTCCACAGAAACACCACCCCAAGTTACCCTATTCTCACAATTGGTATTACAACAACCACCTTTTATTAGATGCTTAATGTGTACCAGGCACATTATTTAATTAAATATTCATTGCAGCTCTATGAAGCATATAGTGTCATCCCCTTGTTACAAATGAGGACATGCAGTCCCACCAAGGAAGACTGACTTATCCAGGGCCATACAGAAAGTCAGAGGCAGAACCTATTCAGACCCAAGTCTTCCCAAGTCCAGAACCCAAACCCTACCTTCCACATTCAATAACAAACAGCCCTGAAGTTGTACAAGTGTCTGACACTTACTACTGGCATATGGCAGAACCCAAAAAGATAACACTGTGTATGCTTGAGATGAATTAAAAGAATAAGATGCCTACTCCATTAAACACTCTTCCAAGACATACCTGTTGGATTCCCATTATGACTAATAAATAATTTGCTAAGACTGAAGGACATCACCTTTGATTGCCTTTGTATCTCAGCTATGTAGGGGCCTAGACCTTCTGAACCCCACAGAATCACATCAGTCTCTTCCTCCTAGTCTCTGTCACCTAAACTGCCTAATTGCTCAGCATCTCCTTGATTTCTACCATTTCATCCCTCTACCTGTTCAGCCCCCGACTCCTTTTCACAGCATGCCCTCCTTTTCTCATCACATTCCAAGTTCCTCTTGCTCTCTTCTATCTGAACCCATTGCTCCTACAAGATCCTTGTTTTTTTCTTTTTTTCTTTAATGTTTTATTTCTTTTTTGACAAAGATCACAAGTAGGCAGAGAGGCAGGCAGAGGGAGGGGAGCAGACTCCCTGCCAGAGAGCCTGACGTGGGGCTTGATCCCAGGACCCTGGGACCAGGACCCAAGCCAAAAGCAGAGGCTTTAACCCACTGAGCCACCCAGGCACCCCAACATCCTTGTTTTTTTACCTATATAGATGTAACCATGAGAAAAAAAATTTTTTTAAGATTTTATTTATTTATTTGACAGAGATCACAAGTAGGCAGAGAGAGAGAGGGAGAAACAGGCTCCCTGCTGAGCAGAGAGCCCGATGTGGGGCTCGATCCTAGGACCCTGGGATCATGACCTGAGCTGAAGGCAGAGGCTTTAACCCACTGAGCCACCCAGGCACCTCAGAAAAAAATTTTTATTAGAAAGACAAAGGTTAAAAGTAAACATAATACTGAATGCTAACAAAGGTACAGGAAAATTAGCCCTCTCATAGACAGATAGTGAAAACATAAATTGTACTGTCTTTCTAAAGGTTTGGTAACATGTATCAAAAAAATAATTCAAAGGTACATGCTTTAGTCCTAACTTCTGTCTTTCTAGGAACGGATTCTAAGATGTGGACAGACATCCAAGGATGTCTACCACGGTGCTAGGCATGATGGCAAAAATTGAAATGACCTCGTAGTCCTTGAAAATCATACCTTATTTCTTAATCTAGTTGTCTTTCTTCCCTTTAATTGGCTGTAACAGGAATTAAGAATCAACTTCGCTGTACCTTTTTACTATTTATTTTACCTATTTAATAAATGTTCAAGGGACGCCTGGGTGGCTCAGTTGGTTAAGCAGCTGCCTTCGGCTCAGGTCATGATCCCGGCGTCCTGGAATCTAGTCCCACATCGGGCTCCTTGCTTGGCAGGGAACCTGCTTCTCCCTCTGCCTCTGCCTGCCACTCTGTCTGCCTGTGCTCATTTTCTCTCTCTCTCTCTCTAACAAATAAATAAATAAATAAATCTTTAATAAATAAATAAATGTTCAATTCCATGCTGTTGCAAAGCAAGTGAACTAAAAGTTTTATATTATGTTGACTTAAAATGTATATCAAATTAAAATTAATAAATATATTAATAAATATATTGAGTATATTAATATATTTATTATTAATTAATATATTAATTAAAATTAATAAATATATTATTAAATAAATAATATAATTAAGTGGTGTGTTCAATGAAAATGTTAATGAATATTTAACTAGTAAGTTGCTTTTCTTATGAGTCTGTCATCTTCTATTGTTTTTATATGCATGTTTTTCCTCCATAGAAAAGATTCACCACTCCTGCCCTAAACAGTGCACACACCAAAATAACCAAAATATTCTAGGGAAAGCCCATGTATTTTGGCTATGTCACCTGAGGGAAAGGTCACAATGTGTGCCGAGAAGAGAGTATGGGCTCAGGATGTGAAGACTGCAGTGCAAAGTGTCCTTCTAATTTGTGAGTGTCGATGTCCATCAAATCACCTGTAAATGGGTGGTTTGCAGGATTTAATTGGTTAACATAGGCAACATGCCCATCCTGACACTTGGCAAATGACAGAAACTCAATGCTTATGAGATTCTGTATGCTGACAGGTTGTTCGGAGGTGAGAAAGGCAGGGTTTTCTTTTTTTAGAGAATTTTTTTTAAGATTTTATTTATTTATTTGATAGACAGAGATCACAAGTAGGCAGAGAGGCAGAGAGAGAGAGGAGGAAGCAGGCTGTCCGCAGAGCAGAGAGCCTGATGCGGGGCTCGATCCCACGACCCTGGGATCATGACCCGAGCTGAAGGCAGTGGCTTTAACCCACTGAGCCACCCAGGCGCCCCAAGGCAGGGTTTTCTATGATCAGTTGTTTATCCTGTGCTGGGTCTTTTCCTCATGTACCAAAAAGGAAAATTCCAAGATTGATCAACTCTGGGGAATCTGAGGGTCTGACCACCAGGCTATATAATTAATTATCTCTGCTTTTAGAAAACGTAAGTAAGAATGTGTCCTCTACACCCCAGAGAGTGAAAAATTAGTGAAGACATGGATTTTGGATTCTTCAAAGCCTTCCTTCACAGAGACATTCAGGAGAACATGTAGTGATTCATAGGGATATATATATCCTATATAGACATAAAGGGATATAAAGATATAGGATATAAAGAACCATCTCCCCAGATGCACCCTCTAACTTGGGACTTTGGAAGTCCCTTCTTTATTGTCCAAAGCTACAGGTGTTAGCAGGCACTGAAAAAGTTTCTTTTTTAATTTAAATTCAATCAATTAACATATAATGTATTATTAGTGTCAGAGGTAGAGTCCAGTGATTCATCAGTCTTATACAATACCCAGGGCTCATGCCCTCTTTTACATCCATCACCCCATTACCCCATGCCCCACCCCCCTTCCCTCTAGCAACCCTCAGTTTGTTCCCTATGGTTTAGAGGCTCTTATGTTTCTTCTTCCTCTCTGATTTTGTCTTGTTTTATTTTTTCCTCTCTTCCCCTATGATCCTCTTCTTTGTTTCTTAAATTCCACATGGGTGAGATCATACGATAGTCTTTCTCTGATTGACTTATTTCACTTAGCATAACACCCTCTAGTTCTCTGAGAAACAAACTGGGGGGGGACGCCTGGGTGGCTCAGTTGGTTAAGCGGCTGCCTTTGGCTCAGGTCATGATCCCAGCGTCCTGGGATCGAGTCCCACATCGGGCTCCTTGCTCGGCAGGGAGCCTGCTTCTCCCTCTGCCTCTGCCTGCCTCTCTGTCTGCCTGTGCTTGCTCTCTCTCTCTCTCTATAACAAATAAATAAAAAATAAATAATAAATAAAAAAGAAACAAACTGGGGGTTTTGGAGGGGAGGAGGGTGGGGAGTTGGGTGAGCCTGGTGGTGAGTATTTAAGGAGGGCACGTATTGCATGGAGTACTAGGTGTGGTGCATAAACAATGAATCTTGGAACACTGAAAAAATTTTAAATTAAATTAAAAAATAAAAATAATACCCTCTAGTTCCATCCATGTCTTTGTAAATGGCAAGATTTCACTTTTTATGGCTGAGTAGTATTCCATTGCATACACACGCATACACACACACATCACATCTCCTTTATTTATTTATTTATTCTTTATCCATTCGTTTGTTGATGGGCATCTCGGCTCTTTCCATAGTTTGGCTATTGTGGACATTGCTGCTATAAACACTAGGGTGTAGGTGCCCCTTTGGATCACTGCATTTGTATCTTTGGGGCAAATGCCCAGTAGTGCAATTGCTGAATCATAGGGTAGCTCTATTTTCAACTTTTTGAGGAACCTCCATACTGTTTTCCAGAGTGGTTGTACCAGTTTTTATTCCTACCAAAAGTGTGAAAGTGTTCCCCTTTCTCCACGTCCTCATCAATATTTGTCATTTCCTGACTTGCTAATTTTTACCATTCTTGACTGGTGTGAGGTGGTATCTCATTGTGGTTTTGATTTGTATTTCCCTGATGCCAAGTGATGTTGAACACTTTTTCATGTCTGTTAGCCATGTGTATGTCTTCTTGAAGAAATATCTTTTCATGTCTTCTGCCCATTTCTCGACTGGATTATTTGTTTTTTGAGTGTTGAGTTTGATAAGTTCTTTATAGATTTTGGACACTAGCCCTTTAACTGATAAAACATTTGCAAATACCTATTCCCATTCTGCCAGTTGTCTTTGGTTTTGTTGACTCTTTCCTTTGCCATGTGAAAGGTCTTTATCTTGATGAGGTCCCAAGTTCATTTTTGCCCTTTTCCCCCATGTCTTTGGAGACGTGTCTAGCAAGAAGTTGCTGCGGCCAAGGTCACAAAGGTTGCTACCTGTGTTCTCCTCTGGAAAATAGCTTTTTAAAGGTTACAGTTTCTCTCCAGTCTCCCTCTGTCTTGTCATGTCTAGCATCTGCCCACAAACGCACCCTCCTGTGCCCAGGAGGATGGATGAATAAGCCAGATGTAAATTTTCGTGGCCTCATTAGAGAGCAGTAACGTGAGGACAGGAAGGAGCTACATGTGCCTGATTAGACCATATGCAATGCAAAGTCAGTCCAAGTACAAAGTACTTAGAGAACAGACTAGCAGGTGCATGAGGGAGGGAGTGTGCCCACAGACTGTCAGCATTTGCTGCATGTCATGTACCAGCCGGGCTTATTTACTATTTACAAGCCCACTGGGGACTATAAGATTCAGCCAAAGAGCAGAAACTTCTTGAGTGTCTCTTCTCCATGCATTGCTCTAGACTTTCTGTCTTTCTATAAACTAAACCCAGATCCTTCCTTTTCCTCTTCTGCTCCTCTGATGACATCCTGATTAGCATCCTGACCCATGTTCGAATCTTTGCCTCAAGGAAAATAAATTGAAAAAAAAAGTTCCTGAGGAGTTTGCCTGCTGTCAACCCCCTACCTAAAAAATTAGGAGTGACATATATTCTAAGCACAGGGGAAGTCCCCAAACTCCCCCTATTTGCATGCTGATGCCTAGAATTCTACCACCTGAAACTCATCTGTTAGTTTAAGGCTTGTCCCCTCTTAAAATACCAAGCTCCCCCTTTAATAGAGGTTACTTTACTCCTTGAGGTTCTTAGATGTGTATACAGTCAGGATCTGAGAATGAAAGAGGGCGCTAAGCTCCTGGGAACTTAAAGGAGGACAAGTTCTGGACCAGAAGAGGGTGCACTCGCAAGCAAAGCGTGGAAATCTCAACCTGACACAGGTCTGGTTGCTTACCTTGACATCAATGCATTCATTTCACTTTCACGGTCAAGACACCTGTCAAATCAAAACTGTTGATTCAAATGGTCAAGCCACAAATTTTAAGACATTTGAAACTGGCACAAGCCAATTCAGTGAGGTAAGATATGTAAAACATTTCTGGGTCTTGCACACCAATAAAATTACACGTTTTATTAGTTCTGGTATTATCATTTAATTGGAGAAGGATCAACCCCCAAGATGACTCCCACCATTCCCCCACAGTATACATAAAGGAATTAATGTTTGCCTATTACTCATGGAGCGTTGTGCTAGATAGCACAGTGGCTGTTTTATGTGATCAACATGATAATCTGCCAGGTGGGTATTTATCAGATGATCAAGGTCCCAATCTCAGAGTCACAAACTGCCAACTGACAATTTATTAATGTCAATGGTGCTGTCACATCCTCCTCTAGATCTACCAAGGGGGTGCTACTAACTTAAAATTGATTAATATTTAATTTCACATCTACTTTGCACAATAAATGTGGGAATTAAATTATATAATATATGTAATTTGTAGAATTTATGTTAGGTTTCCTTGTCTCTGTGTGATTCTCAGTGTAGACTGATTTCTCTGTTTTTATGGCTAGGGCAGGGACTTACCCCTCTGTCTCAAGGAATGAATATCCCCTCTTCTAAGTTCAGAGAATCTCTATACCTTTGCAATAAAAGTTCAAGGATCCCTGTTACATCAAAAATCCCTGATGATAAGTCATTTTAATTTGTTTGTATAGTAATATTCAGAGTAGTACATCCCTATGCCTCTCCTTCCTGTGTAAACTTATCAAATAGCAAATAGAATTTATGGTGCTAGGAAATCCTACCCTTAAACTGTGAATGTTCTTTCTCAAGGCTATTCTCTATATTGGATTTTTAAAGAAAAGATAAAAGAATAATCAAAATCCTAGAGGAAAACATAGGAAGTAACCTCTTTGACATCACCCACAGCAACTTCTTTCAAGACATGTCTCCAAAGGCAAAGGAAATAAAAGCAAAAATGAACTGTTGGGACTTCATCAAGATCAAAAGCTTCTGCACAGCAAAGGAAACAGTCAACAAAACAAAGAGGCAACCCACAGAATGGGAGAAGATACTTGCAAATGACACTACAGACAAAGGGCTGATATCCAAGATCTATAAAGAACTCCTGAAACACAACACTCAAAAAACAGATAACCACGTCAAAAAATGGGCAGGAGATATGAACAGACACTTCTCCAAAGAAGACATACAAATGGCTAACAGACACATGAAAAAATGTTCATCATCATTAGCCATCAGGGAGATTCAAATCAAAACCACATCGAGATACCACCTTACACCAGTTAGAATAGCCAAAATTAGCAAGACAGGAAACAACATGCATTGGAGAGGATGTGGAGAAAGGGGAATCCTCTTACACTGTTGGTGGGAATGAAAGATGGTGCAGCCACTTTGGAAAACAGTGTGGAGATTCCTTAAGAAATTAAAAATAGAGCTACTCTATGACCCTGCAATTGCACTACTGGGTATTTACCCCAAAAATACAGATGCAGTGAAAAGAAGGGTCATCTGTACTCCAATGTTCATAGCAGCAATGGCCACAATAGCCAAACTGTGCAAAGAGCCAAGATGCCCTTCAACAGACTAATGGATAAAGAAGATATGGCCCATATATACAATGGAATATTGTGCCTCCATCAGAAAGGATGAATACCCAACTTTTGTATCAACATGGATGTAAGTGGAGGAGATTATGCTGAGTGAAATAAGTCAAGCAGAGAGAGTCAATTATCATATGGTTTCACTTACTTGTGGAGCATTAGGAATAACATGGAGGACATTAGGAGAAGGAAAGGAAAAGTGAATTGGGGGGAAATCAGAAGGGGAGAAGAACCATGAGAGTCTGTGGACTCTGAGAAACAAACTGAGGGTTTTGGAGGGGAAGGAGGTGGGGGGTTGGGTGAGCCTGGTGGCGGGTATTAAGGAGGGCACGTATTGCATGGAGCACTGGGTGCGGTGCACAAACAATGAATTTTGGAGCACTGAAAAAATAAAATTAAATTTAAAAAAAAGCAGAGCCCCTTGATTTATGCTTCAATCTCAAGAAAACTGCATCCCAAACATCACTCTACAACTACCTTCCTCTGAACTTGTCATAGGGGACTCAGTTTTTCTGTATTTAGCATATGTCAACATGGAGTCCATGACATATACTCCACAGATGCCCAAGAACCCCCATTGGTAATATGGTCCTCTTGGAGCACTCACTTGGTGCCTGGAACCTTATTTTAAACCTTATATACTTCTTCTGAAACAGGGATCTCAACAGCCCCATGAGATAAGCGATATCACTCCCATTGCACAATAGGAATCTAACCTCAAAAATAACCTGTTGCAGGAAATGCAAACCAAACCACAATGAGATACAACCTCACACCTGTCAGAATGACTACAATCAAAAACACAAGAAACAAGTGCTGGCGAAGATGTGGAGAAAAGGAACCCTCGGCGCTGTTGGTAGAAATGTAAATTGGTGTAGCCACTGTGGAAAATAGTATGGAGGTTCCTCAAAAAATCAGAACTAGAACTACCATTTGATCCAATAATTTCACTACTGGGTATACCCAAAGAAAATGAAAACACTAACTCAAAAATATATACCCTATGTTTATTGCATCACTACTTACAATTGCCAAATATGGAAGCTGTCCAAGTGTCCTTCAATAGACGAATGGATAAGGAAGATGTAATACACACACATGCACACACACAGGAATATTACACAGCCATAAAGAAGGTAAGATCTTAATATTTGTGACAACACGGATGGACTTATTATGCTAACTGAAATAAGTTAGCCTTAGACAAATACCATATGATTTCACTTATATGTGGAGTATAAAAAAATAAAACAAGTGAGGGACACCTGAGTGGCTCAGTCAATTAAGCGTCTGCCTTCAGGTCAGGCCATGATCTCAGCGTCCTGGGATTGAGCCCCATGTCGGGCTCCCTGTCTGCTCAGTGGAGAGTCTGCTTGAGGATTTTCTCTCTCCCTCTTCCCCTCTCCCTGCACTCACGCCCTCTCTCACTCTCTCAAATGAATACATAAATAAATCTTAAAAAGAAAAAAAAAAAAACAGAGACCAAAAAGGGGATTTTTTTAAAAGACCCAACTATCTGTTTCCTACAAGAAACCTACTTTAAATATAAAGACACAGAGGTACGCCTGGGTGGGTCAGTTGGTTAAGCGGCTGCCTCCAGCTCAGGTCATGATCCCAGCATCCTGGGATCGAGTCCCACATCGGGCTCTTTGCTCAGCAGTGAGCCTGCTTCTCCCTCTGCCTCTGCCTGCCACTCTGTCTTGCCTGTGCTCGCTCCTGTGCTCTCTATCTGACAAATAAAATTAATTAAATAAATAAATAAATATAAAGACACAGATTTAAAGCAATGCACTGGAGAAAAATATACCAGAAGAAAACTGGAGTAGATACATTAATTTGAGATGAAGTGGACTTCAGAACAAGGGAAACTATTGGAGAGTAAAAGAACTTTATAATGATGATGATAAAGGGGTTAATTCTCCCAGTATGTAACAATCATTAATGCATATGCACTTGATAGCAGATTATCAAAATAGGTGAGGCAAGAACAGATAGAAGTATAAGGAGAAGTAGAGAAACCTACTATGAGAGTTGGAGAATTCAACATCCCTCTACCTGTAATTTAAGATCCAAAAGGCAGAAAATCAATAATGATACAGTTGAATTAAGTAGCAACATTAATCAACTGTATCTAATTAATATTTATAATACATTTCATCCAACAATAGAAGAATACACATTCTTCCCAAACTCACATGGAACATTCACCAGGAGAGATCACATTCTGGGCCATAGAATATGGTGTTTACGCCTTCACAGATCATACAAGGTAAACTCTTAGACCACGTGGGATTAAACTGGAAAGCAGGAACAGAAAGACAGGTGGAAAAATCCCAATATATACACGTTAGAAACTTTTTAATAACTCCCATTGCATCTGCAACTGCCAGCTTCCCCACTGAAAATTATATTTCTTACAAATATCTGACACTATTCCCTATGCTGATTATTATATGAGACTTCCAACTCTGTCTAAGGGAGCGTGTAGACTGTGCATGCATTTGGGAAAAGAGGAGCAGAGCAATGAAGATGGGGCAACTGGCAGTCTCCCCTGTCTAATGCAGAGGTAGGTGAGGATACCTGAAGACACATATGCATGTGACCTGGCTTAACCCACACACAATTTTAGGATCTCAATAGCATTCAGTCTCCAGTGCCTGAAGGATACCATATCCCTGTGCAATTCTTGCAGTATTTGCCCATAACAGCTAAAGCCTCAGGCTGATTAAGATCTCTTGCCTCTTACGTAAAATGCTAGTCTTCTCAAGATACATTCAAATTAGAAGTGATTTCTTTTTCACTAAAACTCACTCCATAAACATTACTGAGCATGTGCAATATTTAGAAAAATAACTGGTACGGACTTTCTCTAAAAAAAAAGAGGTTAAAAGCTAGCAGGATGCAGGGAGAGAAACGGAATTATACAATGCCATTAACATTATGGTGATATTAATACCCTATGCTCCTACAGTGCTTTGAAGTTTACAATGTGCTCTCATATGAATTTTCATTCAAAGGACTTATGCAGCAACAAAAGCGAATAGGGGGACAAAGGGGGACATTTAGGATGAGGCTGGAGATGACATGAAAACAAACAAGAACTTGTTAAGTCACCGCTGTGTATCAGACACTGGCCATCCATCTGTCCATTCTTCATTCAAAAAGAATCACAGAATAACTGGTATATGCCAGGTAGGAACAAGAGATACAATGGTGACAAAACAAAGTCTCCGCCCTCAAGGAATTTACATTTGGAAGAAGAGGCAGAAACAAATAGATACATAATGACAGGTGGTAAGAGTGCTAGGTTATCACAAGTAAACCCCAGTCTGCAGAGTAAGCCTTATGCCTCCCCTTCCACAGAAGAAGATTGGGAGGTGCATAAAAGTTAAGTTTCTCAGGGTCACACAGTCACCCTTTAAAATGCTTGAGCACTGGGTGTTATACATAACTAATAAATCATTGAACACTACATCAAAAACTAATGATATACTATGTAGTGGCAACGGAACATAATTTTTTTTAAAAAAGGAAAAATTTTCTAAAATAAAATAAAATGCTTGAACCTGAATTCAAAGACTGTGCTCTTTTGAACAAGGTGCTTCTAGGGTCCATAATGCAGCCCTGGGCTTATAAGATAGAAAGGTCACCACCATTCTATCCTGTCCTGACATTGCACCAAAATCTGGAACCTTCTAAGATGACTGGCCAGAAGAGTAAGTGGAACCATGTTAATTCAAAAGAGAAACCAATAGTAAGCAACCTCAACACCCTTGTTGAGATCTGACTTGGCTGGTCCCAGGCTGTCTTCTAGACATCAGCCGTTGATGATAGAATAGATAGAATGAGCCACAAGTCATTCTGTGAGACTGAGCCGATGGTTCAGTCCCACAGAACCATTAAATATCAAGAGAATACTTAGCACTGCCTTCCCCAAACTTTTCTTTTCTTGAGAGCTCACCTTTCTAAAGACAATTTTACAGAAAAGGAAGAGAAAAATACAAGAGGCATAATATCAGAATTCAAATTAATGGGAAAATCTACTTCAAGTTGTAAATACGTCAGGTCGGTATTTTTTTTTCAAAATTGGAAGGCATTTAAAATCTTTTTTTTTTATTGGACACAGTAGAATATCTTCTCAAAGTTAAATTACCAAAACCCAATTACTCACAGGTAATGGCTGCTACTATTGCAATATCTTCCCAGATTTCTTCCACGCATGTAAATTTTTTCCCCAAGATAACATTATATGATAAGTTCAGTGTTTTAATCTATCACTAAAAGGGAATATTATTACCATGTCTACAAGTTCTACATTTTCAATCTGAATGACTGTAATACTAGATTGTTCCATCATCCCATAACTTACTGAAACAATTTCATATATTAGACATTAACTTAAATTCTAATTTCCTCTATGATCAACTTTTTTTGTGTTTATGATGTTAAGCTCTTGGTTTACTAACACTTTAGCATAAATTCCTAAAGTAGAGTTTCTGCATGAAAGGATTTTCTTATTTTAGGTTTTTTTTAAGATTTTATTTATTCATTTGACAGAGAGAGAGAGAGATCACACACAGGCAGAGAGGCAAAAAGAGAGAGGGGGGAAGTAGGCTTCCTGCTGAGCAGAGAGCCCGATGTGGGGCTGGATCCCAGGACCCTGAGATCATGACCTGAGCCAAAGGAAGAGACTTAACCCACTGAGCCACCCAGGCGCCCCTTTATTTTAAGTTTTGACACATATTTCCAGAATGAACCCAGAAAGTTTGTCCTTGTGTATACACTCTTACCAACCATATATGGAGCTGACCATCTTTTTATATGTGGATGGGCCAACTGCATTTCTCTGTGAATTATGATCCAGTTTGCTTTAAAGTATCTTATTGATTGACAAAAGTTCTTTATACATCAAGGATATTAAGCCTATTTTATATTGTGTTTTTTACATATATTTTCCAAGGTTTTCATTTATTTCTAACTTATTTTTCATGCTTTTAAAACATAAAAGTTTCCTATTTTTATTCAGTCAAATCTAATAATCTTTGGTGCCATGATTACAAAGTCCTCTACCCCCAAAATTATAAAAACATTCAGTTAAACTTCTTTCTAATATTTTAATTAACTTTTTTGACATTTATTATTGAGATAACAAAATCTTCAGTCTTCTATTCCCATGAGAAGTTAAAAAGTAATATATTTTTTTAAAGATTTTATTTATTTATTTGTTAGAGAGAGAGAGAGAGAGAGAGCAAGCACAGGCAGACAGAGGCAGAGGGAGAAGCAGGCTCCCTGCTGAGCAAGGAGCCCGATGTGGGACTCGATCCCAGGATGCTGGGATCATGACCTGAGCCGAAGGCAGCTGCTTAACCAACTGAGCTACTCAGGTGTCCCAAAAAGTAATATAATTTATTTCAACTCATAACATCTACCTCTAAAAAGAAATCAAACAAAAGCAAAAGAAATCATTCAAACACAGCTAAAATTAGGCTGCTTCTTTACAATATCTTAATCATCAGCTAAAACCAGAAAACTAACATATTATTTGACCTAGTGAGTCCATTTCTGGACTTACAGGTGCACACAAAAATGCATTTACAAAATGTCTAGAGCGCATTATTTGAAAACAGTAATTAGGGCCCAACTAGGAAAACTGAAGAGATCAATATATAACTTTTGTGATCTCTCACCTAACTATATTCTACAAGCCTGACTCCTAATGCCATCCACCCATCCCTGGTTTCCATATTCCTTGTCCTACCCCTGTCTCCCAAGACTGCTATATTCGCCTGGCTAGCACCCCCCAATCCAGTCTAGCCTCATGACCAAAGCTCATTCTCGACCTGCCTGGTTACCATATACCTATGAAAACCATTCTCTACCTTAGTACTCAATGTATTTACCTATTGAATTCTATAAAGGATTAGGGAGATCTTGTAGAACAGCACTAAAACACACGTAATAAAACAATAAAATGTAAGAAACTGTTAAGAGACTACACTTGAAAAAGTATGGTGTAGGAAATTAAGCCACAAGTATGTTTCAAGTGTATGGAAGACAAAGCAAGGGGTAGTAGTCCAGTACATGGTCTTCATTGTCTATGAGGAAGAATCTTACTGGTTTCCCAAGGGAGCACTCCCTTACACTGGGGTTTAGGACAAATGTTTCCCTTGTGGTCTCAAATGGAGGACACTGAACAGATCCTGCCCTTAAAACAGTCTTAAGTTGGGCTCTTCTTTGTAGACAACCTTGTTAAAGACAATAACATAATTCTGAACACAAAATACCATTTTCAAGGCTTTCTGTTACTTGTTAGGTGGCACTAAAATACTCCAGAGTGCCAGTTCTAGGTAATGTAGTGTTCCTGGGTGCTGGCATACATAGGATTCCTATCAGATTTTTTAAAAAAAATTAATTCACTTTTCAACAGGAATTAAATCATTCTAATGAGAAGAATATAAGGGATCTAGGAAAAGCAACAGAGAAGTTTATTTCAGAGGATTTTTCAAAGACTTACTTATTTATTTATATATTTGAGGTGGGGAGGGTCTTAGGGAGAAGGAGAGAGAATCCTAAACAGACCTCCTGCTGAGCACAGAGCCCAAGGCAGGGCTCCATACCAGGACCCCTCATGATCCCATGACCCCTCCCATAAGATCATGACCTGAGCCAAAATCAAGAATCACTCAATCAACTGAAACACCCAGGTGCTCCCAGAGGCTTTTTATATGTCCCAAACCCTCAATTTAAATCATAAAAAGCTCCCAAGTATAACAGAACTGGAAAAAGAAACATCAAGGAATAGGTTGTTTGGGGTATACTTTTTTTTTAATTTGTTTATTTAATTTCTTTTCAGTGTAACAGAATTCATTGTTTATGCACCACACCCAGTGCTCCATGCAATGCATGTCCTCCATAAAACCCACCACCTGGCTCCCCCAACCTCCCACCTCCCACCCCTTCAAAACCCTCAGAATGTTTTTCAGAGTCCATAGTCTCTCATGGTTCAACTCCCCTTCCAATTTCCCTCAACTCCCTTCTCCTCTCCATCTCCCCATGTCCTCCGTGTTATTTGTTATGCTCTACAAATAAGTGAAACCATATGATAATTGACTCTCTCTGCTTGACTTATTTCACTCAGGATAATCTCTTCCAGTTCCATCCATGTTGATACAAAAGTTGGGTATTCATCCTTTCTGATGAATACTCCATAGTGTATAGGGACCACGTCTTCCTTATCCATTCGTTTATTGAAGGGCATCTTGGTTCATTCCACAGTTTGGTGACTGTGGCATACTTTGTTATGCTATTATTTCAGGGGAAGTGCTCGCTTCTCCTTTCATCTAGTTCACTCTCTTCTTTCTTAGCCTATTCTCTTCAGATATAATGTTTTTCCTGCAGATTCCAGGACTATCTATTTTTTATTGTTGAACTGGATTTTTTTCGTCATCTCAACTATTTGAATTTTTAAAACTTATGTGCTATATGAAAGTCCTTGGGCATACAGATATTCTTATTGAAAAGAATTTTGTCCACTGATGGCCAAATACCTGATTTGAAAAAAACAAACAAACCTGTTTCGCTATAACAATAGTAGAAAATCCCTGAGGTTTGAATCATCAAACCTGGTTTAAAATCTCTATTAGTTCAACTATTTTAGAATACTTAGTTGAACTATTTTAGAATACTTAGAATATTTTAGTATTACATATGAGATCATGCAGTGCTTATATTTCTGTGTCTGGCTTATTTCATTTAGCATAACGTGCCCTACTCATAGGGACAGAGAGTAGAATGGTGGTGACCAGGGGCTGGGAGGAGCAGGAGATGGGAGATGTTGGTCAAGAAGCACAACATTTGAGTTATGCAAGATGAGTAAGTTCTGGAGATCTAATGTAAAGCATGGTGACTACAGCTAAAAATATTGTATTGTATAATTGAAATTCGTTAAAAGAGTAGATTTTCAGTGTTTTCATGACAAACAAAAAAGAAACAGAAAAGTACTTGAATATTAAAAAAGAAAATCTCTGTCTTTCACCAAGTCAGACTGGTTGTTGGAAAATAAACAATCTTCTCTGTTCACCCCTAAAGTGAGGAGTTTGGGATTAAGTCACCCCTGAAGCTTTACCAGTCAGTTTGTCCATAATACCAATGATTGTAGCTCTACACTCCATCAGGAGCCCTGTGGGGCCAGTGAGGTCCAAGGGTCTCTGACTGCAGGGAGGAGTACTTACCAGGGCCTGATTCTTCTTTTCCTTTAAAGGAGGAGGTGAAGATTAAGTACTCAGGCTATTTAATGAACCACTTAAGCCCTATCTACCCACTATAATTCTGATAAACCAAAGTAAGTTCCAGATTCTTTCATCTGCCAGGATGGTACCAGGAGAAAACTTCTGGAGTCTATCACACAAAAATTATTCACTGAATGCGTGTTTAAAATGACAAGATGTGTTTTATTCAATACTATTGCAACAGGCATTAAGATGATTGCAATAAAGGAGAGAGATTAAGCTTAACTCCAAATACAATAAGGATAGGAGGGGATTTATAGCCAACAAGCAGAGTGAAGGGATCAGTGGATGGAAAATTATGAAAAGGACACATCGAGACCAAGGAATTCTTGCTAAACTAGCTTAACAGGATCTTACAAAGATAAGCCAAGAACTTAGATACAAGGAGTTAGATATCAAGGGTTAAGGGATGACACATTTGATCAAATGTCAAAGGTAGGGGCTTCTTGCTGAACTGATTTAGCAGGATTCTCAGCAAGGAAAGACATAGAAGGCCAAGGCCCAGGCCTAGTTGAAAAGAAGGCTCAGAAGAGCCCAATTAAAAAGCTAATCACAAAAGTTTACACAGTGTACAAACCAATTTATATAACATTCTTGAAAAAATGTAGGTATAGGGATGGAAAACAGGTTAGTGGTTTCTAGGGTATAGAGCTTTAGAGGGAGGTGGTACGGGTGGCTGTAAGTTGTAACATATGATGCATCTTGACTGTGGTGGTAGCTCCTAAAGGTAGACATTGAATAAAATTAGATACACACATGTGAGAGCATGTGTAACTGGTAAAATATGAAAAAAGGTGTGTGGATTGTACTAATGTCAATTTCATGGTGTTGTTATTGTATTGTAGCTATGAAAGATGCTAACATTGGCAGAGGGTGGATGAAAAGTGCATGGGTCCTGTGTGTGTGTGTGTGTGTGTGTGTAAAAAACTTCCTGTTAGTCTATGTTAAAGTAAAGAGCTTAAAAATTATGTTTTTTGTAATAGAAAATTTTGATTACTATATTTTGAAGTGAATTAAAATACACTCAAGCTATAACTGCTGAATAATTTGGTAACATTATAGATGGCATTTTCATTTAAGCAGTAACTAAATTTGAAAAATCTTACAGATATTAAAAAAAAAGAAGAGCCCAATTAACACTTGTTCCTTGTCAAGTCCAAAAAATATTTGGATTTGAATCCTTGATTTGCCACTGACTAACCTGGCAGTTGTGCAAATGTGGGCAAGACATTAACTTCTTCTTAAGCTTCGGCTTCCCCTACGTGGAGATGATCATACCCACTCTCCAGACCCCACAGAGACATCATGAGAACGAAAATCAAGATGAGATGCTGCAGGTGAAAGCCTTTGGTAAAGTATAAAGCCCTTCATACGTGTGAGGAAGCTACTCCTGCAGGACAGAAGGCAAGCCATTATTCAAATGACCATAGTCTTGCCATCTCCCTCTTGTCAGAGGAAAGGCACTGGAGTAGGATGGCTTTTACTGTCCAGTCAGGGTATTTCCAGCAGGAAACAAGAATAATCAGGATAAAGAATTTCCAGGCCACAAAAGCAGAGACCCTAGCCCAGTTTTTCGGAGTAGTCATGATGATCTGCATGCTCAAGAGAGCCTTGTAAGAATACGCAATAAATGATGCTGTCCCCTCACAACACTATACTCCTAACCCTAACGTACTTCCTCCCAAGGTAGGCGTGGAGGAGGATGGTCTGCACCATGGGCCAGAGCAACCACACCAATGTGAAAGAATTCATCTTCCTGGAACTCACTCACTTCCAGGAGCTAGAATTTTTCTTGTTTGTGGTCTTCCTTGTTGTGTATGTAGCAACTGTGCTAGGCAATGCCCTCATTGTGGTGACCATTACCTGTGAGTCCCACCTTCACACCCCCATGTACTTTTTGCTGCGGAACAAATCGGTCCTGGACATTGTTTTCTCGTCTGTCACTGTTCCCAAGTTCCTGGTGGATCTGTTATCGGAGAGGAAAACCATCTCTTACAATGGCTGCATGGCACAGATCTTCTTCTTCCACTTTGCTGGTGGGGCAGACATTTTCTTCCTCTCTGTGATGGCCTATGACAGATATCTCGCCATCGCCAAACCCCTGCATTATGTGACCATTATGAGAAGAGAGGTGTGGATGGGCTTGGTGGTGGCTTCCTGGGTGGGCGGTGGTTTGCACTCAGTTGTTCAGATAATTTTGATGCTTCCGCTCCCCTTCTGTGGCCCCAACATCCTGGATGCCTTCTACTGTGATGTGCCCCAAGTGGTTAAGTTGGCCTGTACCGACACCTTTGCCCTAGAGCTTCTCATGATCTCTAACAATGGGCTCCTGACTCTGCTGTGGTTCCTCCTGCTGCTGGGGTCCTACACTGTCATTCTGGCGATGCTGAGAGCTCACTCTGGGGAGGGGCGGAAAAAGGCCCTGTCCACCTGCACTTCCCATATCGTCGTGGTGACTCTGCACTTCGTGCCTTGCGTCTATATCTACTGCAGGCCCTTCACTACACTGCCCATGGACACGGCTGTGTCCATCAACAACACCGTCATTACCCCCATGCTGAACCCCATGATCTACACTCTGAGGAACCAGGAGATGAAGTCAGCCATAAAAAGACTGCAGAGAAGGCTTGGGCCTTCCGAGAGCAGTAAGCTGGGGTGAGCACTCACATGGAGACTGGAAATCTAAGATGTGGTTTCCTCAAACTGCTATCCTGAGAACACTAGCGCTCTCCCCAGTCATTTCTGTATGTCCTCATAACCTCTCAACTCTCTCAGCAGGAATCTAACAACCAAATGAAGAGATGGGATTGGACATGAGATATTGGGCTTGTGAACTTGGGAGAAGCAGGGGGTAGAAGATGAAAATCAATTACCTAATGCTATTTATAATGCTATTCTCATGCCAGCATATTTTACCTAACTTCTACCACCTGCAATATGGAAATGACATTGTCCATTTACAAGGTGTTCATGAGAATGAAGAATGATAAACGTTGAGAGGATGGTCGTTCTGACGATTAACACCACTCATTAATCAGGCATACAGTCCCCGTTCCTTATTGTCAATCCCTCTAACCCTAGATATGCGCATATGGAAATTATGGATGTGTTTGTGTCATATGCGCTCTCTCTAGTGACCCTGCATTTCCAGTTAGTTATTAAAATCACTTCTTGGCTTAATATTCTGAATGCAGAATCTCCAATATATTTCACCAACTAGTGAAAAGAGAAGAAACATTTTAAAAGTTGTGTTCAGTCAGATACATACTTGGACAAATCTACACATGGACCAAGAATTTCCTCTTCCTGGGTCCATTCTACCAATTTGCCCACTGAAATTAATCTCAAAAGTACAGTTTGGGGATATAGCTGCACAAAACCCACCACGTAAGTTATGTTAACCGAACTTTCTTCTTCCCTCTCTCTCTTCCTCTTTCACCTTCAGAGCTTTTATAGTTGGAGAAAATCTACAGTTTTTGTCTCTGAATGCCTGACAATTCCAGAGAAGTCACTTAGAACAGCAACAACAAAAATACCTAAGAAACACCTTTCCACACACTCAAGACCCATTTTGTGTACGAGGAGAGGAAAGAAACATATTATATGCAGGGTCATTTAGGAACAGCCACTGGGTCCGTGTCG
This sequence comes from Taxidea taxus jeffersonii, assembly GCA_003697995.1. Lineage (NCBI taxonomy): Eukaryota > Metazoa > Chordata > Mammalia > Carnivora > Mustelidae > Taxidea > Taxidea taxus. Next base: position 44,619 of record ML101646.1, read on the forward strand.
TAATTCACCTCTCTCCTAAGAAGAATTCCATGGAAGTTAATATGTAGAAAGACAATAAATGTCTCTTTACTCCCTAGGCTCACGTCAATTTCCACCCTTCAGCCTACAATCATCATTCAAAAATCAGACAATTAGTAAAGAAGCAACATACAGGAAATCAGGATATTGAACATATCCAAAATCAGGATATTGTAACATACAGAAATCAGGATATTGTAACATACAATTTTTGTATTTGTACAAAAATACAATTATTTTTGCAAGTTGTTATGATGCATTAAAAGGTTCTAGTAAAGGGATGCCTGGGTGGCTCAGTTGGTTAAGCAGCTGCCTTCGGCTCAGGTCATGATCCCAGCACCCTGAGATCGAGTCCCACATCGGGCTCCTTGCTCAGCAGGGAGCCTGCTTCTCCCTCTGCTTCTGCCTGCCAATCTGTCTGCCTGTGTTCATTCTCTCTGACAAATAAATAAAATCTTAAAAAAAAAAAAAGGTCCTAGTAAATGACACACATCTGTAATTTTCACTGAGTCCTACAAGACAGAAACATTAGGCCAAGACTTTCTTTTTCTTTTTTTTTTTACTTTTGTTTTTATTTTACACAGAATTTACTCCCAGGCCATAAGGGTTTTTTTCTTTAGTTTCTTCTGGGATGCAACCTCCTCTTCTAGTTTAGGAACAACCTTCTCTCTTTTTTTTTAAGATTTTATTTATTCTTTTGAGACAGAGAGCAAGAGAGTGAGCACAAGCAAGGGAGGGGCAGAAGGAGAGGGAGAAATAGACTCACTGTCAAGCAGGGAGCCAGGCACAGGGATCCATCCCAGGACCCTGGGATCATGATGTGAATGGAAGGCAGACACTTAACCAAGGGAGACACTTCGGTGCCTCCAGGCATTGGTATCCCCAGGTGACTGCAGAATATAGTTGAAGAACAACCTTCTCTTTTGCAGTAAGGATCATCTCAATGGGGCAGGGAGAGCTCATGTGTGGGTTAATCTGACCATGAGCCCTGTATGTTCTACACTGCGTCTTGGAGGCTTTGTTCACCTGGATGTGCTCAGTGACCAGAGAACCTCCATCTAAACCCTTAGGTTCAGCATGACTCTCTGCATTTTTAAGCATGTGCAGTAAAAATTCAGTCCTCCTTTTAGGCCACCAACCCTGTATCCAGCCCCACTGTTTGGCCTGGGTGCACCAACCAGCTCTTCCATTATAGCAACAGAATGGCAGACATTGCTTCTGCAAAGTGACATCCTTCAGATACTTGGTCGCTTTTCAGATATGCATACCCTTGATGGCCTGGGTAGTTTTATGTGTGTTCTTAAAATGAATACGGAGATTTGCATGATTTTGTAGGGTTTTCTGGATCAAGTGAATAGTGAACCATTTTCAGAGGTCGCTTATGGAAGAGGCTAGGACAAGACTTCTAATCACACACAGTGCTTCTCAAAATTTTAAGAATTATTACCCCCCTCCAAGGAACTGTATTAGGTATTTTTCCTAACCCTTTCCTACAAGAAAATTTAATATCAAAGATATACTGTGTATCTTTTTATGGACTGAGGTTCTTTGAAGGGCCACACAGCATTCTGATCTAAGATTTTTTTGGCCCCCCACAAGAACCAAATTTTGTCCCTTGGGCATGTTGTTCACAGTGAGAATGAATGATTATATGACATTGGATGTTTCTACTAATATGTTTCCCTAAAACTCAGAGAATCACAGAATAGATAGATTTATGCCTTTGGGGGCTTTACAAGAATTTGGAAAGCATAGAAATGTGGGCATCTGTGTATGTGTGTGTATGTATGCGTGTGTGTGGCGGTGGGTGGGTGGGTGTGCATGTACATACATGTGGACTTGCATGCAGTAATGACTTGGAAACTTTAATCACTCCCACTGGAACTCCAACATGATCAAAGAACGTCCGTTCTCTTTCCACATTCACATCCAATGAAATTCCCTTTGCTAGTTCTTGTATTAGGCTTAGACCTGAGGGACTAGTGCATGTGGCAAGGGCACGTTGGGACAAACAGAAGAGTCATGATAACATGACTCCTTGAGTCTGCCCTTTCCAATGCAAAGGTGAAGAGAAGACCTTGAAGACTAGCATAACTAATCTTGAGAAGGACTTGACCTTCTAACACAATGGTTCCCCAGCATCATATACGCTGACACCAACCCACCCAGTCTCAGATGGTACAAGTTCCTGGTTGGACACCCGAGGTTTAGGTAAGGATGTGGACCTGTCAGTGTGAGACATTGTAGATAATGCATGAATAGGATAAGCATGGAAAAATACACCAGGTGTATAAGATATTGCCAAAATACCTCTCTCTTTAGTGAGAGACAATGAAGTGGATGTTAAATATTAGGAAAAGAGGAATGTCTTTCTAAGAAGGGGCCACAGACATTGGGGTCAGCCTGCTAAAAGAGAAAGCAGCTGGTATTTGGTAGAACAACTGAATTGCATTTAAGGAGATTTTGTTCCATCTTGGAGTCTGTCCATGGGGATCATAGATCATCATTTTTTCCACAAGATGGGTGCTTCCTTTAAAAAACATGATTTTGGGGCACCTGGGTGGCTCAGTGGGTTAAAGCCTCTGCCTTCAGCTCAGGTCATGATCTCGGGGTCCTGGGATCGAGCCCCACATCTGAGCAGAGAGCCTGCTTCCCCCCCCCGCCGCCTGCCTCTATGCCTACTTGTGATCTCTGTCTGCCAAATAAATAGATAAAATCTTTTTAAAATTTCTAAAAAAATAAAAAAACATGATTTTAAAATGGCCTAAATTTCCTTAAAAACTGTAGAGGTTTCAAAGGCAGCCCCATATCCACACATTGCCCATGATTCACTGGGTCCCTTTTGTCTTTGACCCAGAGTCAGTTTTATTCCCAAAACCGATGACTTAGCACCAAAACCTTTGGTCCACTTGGTTAATCCACACAAGTTCACTGAAATACAAACAAGCAAGTGGGATCAAAGAGAAGCTGTTCTACTTAATAGAATTTTACATTCTGCCAAAGTCTTCTTAAATAACTCTTCGTGACAGGGAGGATCTTGTTTTTCAGGGGAAAGGGAAAGAAATCAAGTTGATTGAACTTTACACACATGATCGCAGTTGCTGTTCATGCTACCCAATGAACTAAGTGTTATGCTTGCCAGTTTACAGAGGAGAGAACTGAAGGAAAATAGAGGACTTGCTCCAGGTAAAAAAGAAGAAAGAGGCAGAATTCCAGTCCAGGTACGCCCTACTCCAAAGCCCTTATCATTGTTCCACACCACATCACGTTATTTTACAACCCAGGATCTGAGTAACAGAGAGAGAAGTGACTTTTTCAAGGTCACAAAGCTATTTGATAGCCTGGATCAGAAAATGCATCTCTATCTGGTATCCCAAGTCAAGGTCAAGTCAAGGACATTAACAAAAGTGTTGCTTAGTCTGTGTTTGTCAAGATCCTTCTTGCTCACCCACGTTCCAATGTCAATGCTCATAAGTCATGATAAGCCGTTACCAGGTAGGTTTGTTCATTAATCTAAAAACAAAGCAAAATAAACAACAACAACAAAAATAACACCTTTTTTGAGCACCTAACACGTGCCCCCAGACTAAGTTAAGCTTTGGTGATGTGACATAAATGAAACACTGAGCAGGCAGGATGAACTTGAGGGGTAAGAGGGAAATTATACTGAACTAAGGAGAGACAGACACATAAGCACTTAGATGGAACAATGTCACAATTGCCAGAAGAGAAGTCAGAGCAGGGAATGATGAGTCCCAAAGCGGTGTCAGGAAAGTTTTCACAGAACAGGAGACTCTGAACCTGAGTGTTGTGAAGGCGGATAAATGGGAAATTCTGTAACTGGGGTGTGCGTGGTGGGTAGATACTGGGGAGTGCATGGTGGGTAGATCGAGCCACAGGAACACGGATCCAAAGGTGTGGGCCAACAAGAAGTTGCATAACATTTAAATCCCTGAAACAGGATCAAAAGAAACAGGGTACCAGATAATACCAAGAGGAGTTTAATCTTTATTCTGTAGACAATAGGGAACCATTAAAGATCTTCAGACAAAGAACAGATGGTCCCATTTGCGACTTGTAATTATATTTCTGGAAAAAACAAGGAGGATGAATTAGAGAAAACCATACTGAAGGGAAGGAGACCAGGAAAGGAGAACAAAGGAAACTTGCAATGATCTAAGGAGAAATAGGTTAAATGAGAAGGAAGAGAAGAGGGCCACACTGGGAGGGGTGAAGAAAGTAGAATCCTCAGGAGAGCTTGTACAGTGTCTGGGTTCCTTGCATTGGGAGTGGCTCAGTAGAAATCTTTTGGATAAAACATGCTACTCATCAGTGCCTGTTGCAGAGGCCGCTGTGCTCACCGAGAAAGAGTCAATAGAGGAAACAAGGCAAGTGGTCATATTCTTCAGAGCAAAGGAGATGCAAGCTGTGTTTGGGGTTTATTGACCCGCATACCTTCTGAAGGCTCTCAAAGCTTATTTCTACACCAACCGAGAGCAATGCTTCCCAGGTGAACACATTCTGGAGACCACCTAGATGGTGGTGCCAGATGGCTTTTTTCCTCTGAGTTAACTTTGTCACCACTGCCACCATCATAAATCTCAGAAATTACTGAAATGGCATGAGTAGAATATGTTTTGTGCTGAAAGCTAAACTTCACCATTAGCTTTCTCTATGTCCTTCTGTGTGTAAATTAAATCTCCTTGAGACTTAATTTTTTTTTCAAAATTGACCCTCAAACAATAAAAGGTTGCTCACTCCTGTCTCCCACGGGCAAAATAGAATGAACTGAAAATTCTCTAAGTTGGATCTGCCACCTCCTTCCCAAACAGTATTCTATTTTTTAAAAGTTTAAAAAAAAAGACTTGTCACTTCTGAAAGATAATAGAAGGGCAATGGTCTAAAATTCATTGGTCATGGAGATAGGAAATGAAGGGGCTGATGAACCCACCCTTGAAAAGACTAGGAAAATTCTGTAAAAAGAGTCTCTTATACAAATTATTCTTGGATTTATATATTCTCAAGCTGGCAGGCAACGTGGAAGAGTAGAAAGATTCTAGAACTAAGAGAAGAGATTTGTTTTACTTTTTCTGTGCCATGGGTTTTCCATATGACCTTAGAAAACTGGCTTAATGCTTATTGAGTTCACTTTTTCAGTCTTGGTATTAACTGATGTGGGAATGCTAATACTTTCCCCTCTAACCTCAGAGGGATATTAGAAAAATTAATTATAACTAGGTGTGCAGTGCTTTTAAATTATAACATGCTGTTCAAATCAATTCCTATCATGGTGTCACTGTAAGACCTATGACGGCTGGTTTATTCTAATGGGTTTTAAGACATAGAAACAAAGTGGAATGAGAATGAAATCAGAGGTGCTCCCATACACAGAGGCGTAGGGAACCCACAGCTCCTTCCATGAGTCCTCCTTAGTTCTCTTCATCGACAACCTCAGGGGTGGATTTTTTTTTTGAACCAAAATATCATGTAACATCTAATAATTTCAAATATATTTATTACAAGTTACAGATTAAAGTTATATACATAAACATAAATTTTAGCCATAAAATCCCAACTGCTTACATTTAAGTCACTGGATCTAGTAGAAGCCAATTTAGAGTCTTCTAGTCCCCTAAATTCACCTTCCTTAAATTATACAGAAATAAAATCTGATAGCTTTGATTTAAAGTTAAAGATAAAGAGCTGCTGTTATCACATTGCAACACTCAGAAAATTGTACCTGTCTGTACAATGTCTTTCACACGCTACACTAATACTTAAAGCACCATTGCAAGACTAAATGTATACAACATTGAATCACAATTTCCAAGCTTAACTTTGTTCTAACAACTAGGATTGGAATGAAATGACAAGAATTTTCTCTCCTTCAGTCCAATGCAAAAACAGCCCCTTCCGTCCTGTCTGTCTAGGGTTGAATTTTAACAGATGCCAAAGGCCCCCGTGAATATAGTAGGGAGATGAATGATCTAACTCAAACTACATTTTGGGCTAATGAGGGAGCTGAAGCAAGTAGAACTGAGTGACCTCCCCGGGTAACACAGCACGCTCTTAAAGAATTAGATCTATGATTAAAATATCTTTATGCTGTTCAATTTCCATATAAGAGATAAATCTCTGCTCGATTTCAATGTCTTAGCAGTATTATTGTTTCTTTCAAAGCTCTAAATGGTGGAAGAAATATCATCAAATGGCCCTGAGAAATCATACCAGGGTGTCTGAATTTATTTTTTGTGGACTTACCCAATCTCAAGAGCTGAGCTTGCTCTTATTTTTCTTTTTATCTGTAGTTTATGTAACAACTGTGCTAGCAAATGTTGCCATTATGGTCACTGTGACCTCTGAGTCCCGCCTTCACACCCCCATGTATTTCCTGCTCCACAATCTCTCAGTCTTGGACATCTGCTTCTCCTCCATCACTGCTCCCAAGGTCCTCGTGGACCTTCTGTCAAGGACAAAGACCATCTCCTTCAATGGTTGCATCACTCAGATGTTCTTCTTCCACCTTCTCGGTGGGGCAGACATTTTTTCTCTCTCTGTCATGGCCTTTGATCGCTACATGGCCATCTCCAAGCCCCTGCACTACGTGACCATCATGAGTAGGGGGCGATGCACTGCCCTCATTGTGGCCTCCTGGGTGGGGGGCTTTGTCCACTCCATCGTGCAGATTTCCCTGTTGCTGCCCCTCCCCTTCTGTGGACCTAATGTCGTTGATGGCTTCTACTGTGATGTCCCCCAAGTCCTCAAACTCGCCTGCACCAACACATTTGCTCTTGAGATCTTAATGATTTCCAACAACGGTCTGGTCACTACCCTGTGGTTTGTCCTTCTTCTTGTGTCCTACACAGTCATCTTGATGATGCTGAGGTCTCACACTGGGGAGGGCAGAAGGAAAGCCATCTCCACCTGCACAGCCCACATCACTGTGGTGACCCTGCACTTTGTGCCCTGTATCTACGTCTATGCCCGGCCCTTCACTGCCCTCCCCATGGACAGAGCCGTCTCCATCACCTTCACGGTCATCATCCCTGTCCTGAACCCCATGATCTACACCCTGAGGAACCAGGAGATGAAGTCATCCATGAGGAGACTGAAGAGAAGACTTATGTTTTCTGAAAGGGGATAGACTCATTATAGATTGTCAATCAAGATACCAACATATAATCAAAATATGTTTTAAAACACCAGCTGTCACAAAGCAGGGCTCAATCACACACAGATAATTAACTATAGCAGGACGGCACAGACACAAAGGATCAGTGACCTGAAACACTGGTATTGAGAAAGAACACTGACGGGAAGTTAAACAGAAAGAACATAGTCCTTGAAGAGCAACTGACAGCAAGCAGGGTGTAAATGTGAAATATAATAGATCTTGGGTGTCCCAGCAATAGGGTGGAGGTTAGCACTGCAATGCCCATACATGCTGTAGGCAACGGGGACATCTGTTTCAACATAACAGGGCTCTAGCAGCTGGGACTCAGTCCAGCAGTAGTTACCCTATGATGATTTACTAGGCATATACTATGTGCCAGATACCACTTGTAAACCTTCTTCTCTATCACCTCTGCTTTGTCAGCAACAACTGGACCTTCTTTTTAATCAATTCGTCTATAAAATACACTGGCACGACCCCCACAACCACCCAAGATACATAAAGACTTAGCTTTTAAGGATTTCCATTACCTTTTACTTCCTGTGACTTTGTCAGAATTGGATGTGACCTGGGACCTAGATATTGGGGCCTTACAAAATCAGACTGCATAAACACAACAATGGCAAGAATCTGGAACAACCTGTCCCACCGTTCATACCACTGCCTAAGGCAGAACTAGTTCGATAGTTGGGAAAAGAAAAAGCTGTAACCAACCCAATAAATACTTTTATTTTTCCTATGTGCCCTCCTTTATCATTTCCCTTACCACAGTGTATTAAAATACCCCATAAAACTTCATATTACTAGATCGGGTTTTCCTTTATATTCCCATGATCTAGAATAGTGTCTGACCTATAAAAAGCTGTAAATGTTGGTTGAATCTGCGGAGTGGAATGAAATTAATAGAAGAAGATGCCAAATTCTACTTAATCTTGTTTTTTGGCATTCAAAACTGACTGTGTTTTCTGAATAGATACTTCCTCGTGGAAGCCAAAGGAAATTAAAATGGCTAAATCAGAGTGTACTATGATCCTATATTCAAGGTCTTAGCAAATATATATCCTTATAAAAATCACCAAATCAAGTGTTAGATCCAAACCTTTGTACACAAGTGAAAATAAACATCCCAGAGCAAATGAATGTTTTGCAACACTCAAGGTAAATGAATGTAGAAATTCATTCAGAGTTCCAGTAAGCCTGTGCTCTGAGTATGTCCAGACAAAACTTCAGGATGCCTGGTAATCGTACACAGAAGCATGGGATATATTTCCTCTTCTCTCCTCTCACCTCCTCTGGAGCCTGGGACACAGTAAAACTGAGTAAGGAAAGAGGCTCATTGAAATGTAACTACAGGTTAATTACAATAATAATAATAATAACAACAACAACATGGGACCGCATTCCTTATTTTAATTTATTAGGATCAAATAGGTTTTGAAAGTTGGAGTTCCTTAGATTTTAAAAAGATAATATAGTGCATATATTATATACTACATCATTTCTCCTGTGGGGAGCATCTGATATCTAAACACTTTAATATTTCTGTAAGAAAATGTGTAAGTAGGGGTGCCTGGATTGCTCAGTCACTTAAGCATCAGACTCTTGATCTCCAGGTCGTGATCTCAGGGTCATGAGATTGACTCCTGTGTTGGGCTCCACACTCAGAGTCTGCTTGAGATTCCTTCCGCCTCCCACTCCCTTCCCCTCTGCTCCTCCTCAGCTCACATTCTCTCTCTCTCTCTCTCAAAATAAATAAATAAATAAATAAAATCTTAAAAAAAAAAAAAAAGGAAAGGAAATGTATAAATAGTCCCACTAAGTATAACCAGCAAAAACCATGCATGGGCTCACACTAATTCAGATCAAATTTTGCCACAAAATTAGCTCAGATACATGAGATTTTAGTACCAAATGATGTGCTAAAATTCTTCCAGCATTCAGAGCTTGGACATTTCAGAATGAAATCCATAAACTGAATAAGAGGGGATTGTAATAGGCAGAATAATCTCTGTCCTCCCCCCACCACCAAGATAATCAAATCCCAATCCCCAGAATCTGTGAGTATGCTATATTATATGGCAAAGGAAAACTAAGGGTGCAGATGGAATTAAGGTAGCTAATGGGCTGACCTTTAAATAGGAAGACTATCCTGATTATCTGGGAGGCCTCAGTGTAGTCACAAGGGTCCTTAATAGTGGAAGAGATAGACAGAAGAGGAGGTCAGAGTCATGCAGTATGAGGGACACTTGACTTAACATGGCTAGCTTTACCAATGGAAAGATCCATAAGCCGAGGAACGTAACTAAACTTTAGAGGCTAGCAAGTACAAGAGAATGGATTCTGCCTTAGAACCTCCAGAAAGGCATTCAGCCTGCCAACATCTTGATTTTAGTCCAGTTGATACTCACATCAGATTTCTGACCTATAGAATTTGTAAGACAACAAATTAGTGTCATTTTAAGCCAATAAATTTGTGGTGATTTTGTTATAGCAGCAAAAGGAAACCAATACAAGGGTAATACTTCAGTTGGAAATGAAGAAGCTGTCAGAGCTGAAAAGGGAAAGGAATGGACAGATGCAAGCAAGGAAAAGGGGCTGGGAGTAAGAGGTGGAAAAACCAAGGAAGGGTGGTCGGATGCTTCTCCCAGGAGGGCATGCACAAATCTCAAGTACAAGTGCACTGGGCTAGAGAAGCCAGTCCCAAGCCTTCACCACTTCATGGAATCTGTATAGGATGGAGTAAGACACTTGAATCTGAAAAAAGATCTAATTTAACACCCTCTGAAATGCCACATGTAAGTGAGTAACAGTGAGACCATCTGACACCAAGCAAACTGCTTCTACACTTTATCAAAAGATACATGGAGATGGAGTTTCCAGTATTTTGCATGGTGACTCTACCATATTTTAATTGAAACAGGCATCCATGGAAAATACCACTTTAATAACAACAATGTTGTAAAAATGAAGCAGTACCATGTTACATGTACTCATTGATGGGAAGACACATCTTAATTTCAGGGACATTAAAATGTGAAAAACCAGGGCATCTGGGTGGCTCAGTTAGGCATCTGCCTTTGACTCAGATCAAGATCTCAGAGTCCTGGGACCAAGCCTTGCATGGGGCTCCCTTCTCGGCCAGGGAATTTGCTTCTCCCTCTCTCTACTCATGCTCTCCCTCTCTCCCTGTCTCTCTCAAAAAGTAAATAAAAACTTAAAAAGAAATAATAAATTAAATAAATAAACAAATAAAATAAAATGTGAAAAACCATTTGCCATGACCTGGCTCGAGCTAAAGGACATTATACTAAGTGAAATAAGTCAGTCAGAGAAAGACAAACACCATTTGATTTCACTCATATGTGGAATTTAAGAAACAAAACAAGTAAGTACAGGTTGTTTAAAATGCAGTACAGAGTGGTGAGGGTTATGTTTAAATGAAATAACATGGTCTTATTTATATATACAGGAGGTGGTCTTTTTTTTAAGAGATACTTGGTATTTATTTATTGTCCAATCAGTGTACATAAATATACTTTATAGTGCCTAAGTTCCTTATTCTTCTGTTGAGGTCCAGGAAGCATCTTCTTCTTTATTATCAAATCCTCCATTCGTGACTCATTTCATACCTTCCCACTTTAAGAAGAAATGAACAATAACTTGTTTCTGTTCATGGTAAATTTTTCCATTTGGAATTCTATTGTGCAAATACAGAACTTCACTAGTGCCACTACAGAGTGTTTCAAATTCTGCCCATGAGTTGAATACATTTGTTCCTTAAAAAACACTTTCCAGGGGTGCCTGAGTGGTTCAATCATTAAGCATCTGCCTTTGGCTCAGGTCGTGATCCCAGAGTCCTGGGATCAAGCCCCACATTGGGCTTGCTGCTCAGTGGGAAGCCTACTTCTCTCCCTCTCCCACTCCCCCTGCTTGTGTTCCCTCTCTCACTGTCACTCTCTCTCTCTGTCAAATAAATAAAATCTCTTTTAAAAATTAAAAATAAAAATAAAACATATTCCATATGCAATGTAATTCTATCACTCTTCTAAGCACTTTTTGTACTTGTGACATTACATAGTGTCCCTTGTACTGCAGTATGTACATTACATTCTTTAAATGAAACAACACAGTAGTTCTGGCACCTGCAGAAACCTGTGTTATACACGTTTCCTCTACAGAATGTATTAAGGGCAGCACAGTATTGTGAACACATTCTTTCCTTGGAGTATTACATAGATGCCATAAAATTCTATTGCTGATTTTAAAAATGTGAAGGAAAGGAATATTAAAAATAAAGTTTCACCTTAGAACTTAAGAAATTCAATACTTAAAGATATAATTAGGGGCACCTGGGTGTCAGTTAAGCGTCTGCCTTTGGCTCAGGTCATGATCCCCGGGTCCTGGGATTGAGCTTCACATCTGCTTCTCCCTCTCCATCTGTGTACTTGCTTTCACATGCGCTCTCTCTCTCTCTCTCAAATAAATAAATAAATAAATAAATAAATAAATCGTTTTTTAAAAAGGTATAAATAATCAGTCCCGGGTGTGTGTGCATGCACACACACACACACACACACACACATAAACACACTCTCACACATACAAACACTTTCCCAAAGAGAGACAGGTAAAAAGCAAACAGGTTTAGTTTGCTTTAGGAACACATAAGACCCTCATCAACTCACTACTACAAAACAGATTTTTTATGACTAAATTTTGATCATCTATAACACAAATTACATTATATACAGTTTATCAGTTTCTTGGTGTTAAAAGAAAGTTCAAAACTGCTATCTGTCTTCACTTTAGGGGCCAAAGATACTATTACTATAGTTCCTCATTCTGGAAGTCATAAAGATATTTATAGGAATCCAACAAAATACTCCCTTCTAGGAACCCTCCTTTTGTTACCCAAATATCCAAGCATATTCATAAGAGTGACAATTCTCTGATTGAGTATACAAACAAATGTAATCTAATGACTTGGACCTTACTAAGGGAAAGAAGTAAAGACTCGTTACACTGAAACATAGTATTAAATTTTTACAGGATGGAAGAGAGAACGTAAATTCCATGGAAATATAGGTTACCAAAACTGACTAAATAAAAGGGGGAAAAATCTTAATAGATCAATAATTATAGATGAATTGAAAAGGTGTCGAAAATAGACCTTTTGAAAAGGCATCAGGACCAAACAGCTTTGTGAGTGATTTTCAATAAATATTCAAAAAGCTAATAATTTCATTTTTTTCAAAAATTGCAGAAAACATCTTAACTCATTCTATAAAGATGGCATAACCCAATCTATAAACCAGATAATCGCACCTAATATATCTAGAACTATCATGTATCTAAGATATGTGTATACACCAATCCCATCTTTGAACAAAATGTTAAGTTCTTATTACTCTTAAGCAAATTACATACCAATGAATTAAAACAATGACAAATTATCATCAAGTGGGGTTTATTCCTGAAATTCAAAGAGAACTATTAATGTAATTCACAGCAATAATGAATTAAAATGACAATACAAAGGGCTGATATCCAGGATCTATAAAGAGCTTCTCAAATTCAACATGCACAAAACAGATAATCATGTCAGAAAATGGGCAGAAGACATGAACTGACACTTCTCCAATGAAGACATACAAATGACTATCAGACACATGAAAAAATGTTCATCATCACTAGCCATCAGGGAGATTCAAATCAAAACCACATTGAGATACCACCTTACACCAGTTAGAATGGCCAAAATTAACAAAACAGTAAACAATGTGTGTTGGGAAGGATGCGGAGAAAGGGGAAACCTCTTACACTCTTGGTGGGAATGCAGGTTGGTGCAGCCACTTTGGAAAACAGTGTGGAGAGTCGTTAAGAAATTAAAAATAAAGTTTCTCTATGACCCTGCAATTGCACTACTGGGTATTTACCCAAAGATACAGATGTAGTGAAAAGAAGGGCCATCTGTACCCCAATGTTCACAGCAGCAATGGCCATAGTCGCCAACCTGTGGAAAGAACCAAGATGCCCTTCAACAGATGACTGGATAAGGAAGATATGGTCCATATACACTATGGAGTATTATGCCTCCATCAGAAAAGATGAATACCCAACTTTTGTATCAACATGGATGGGACTGGAAGAGATTATGCTGAGTGAAATAAGTCAAGCAGAGAGAGTAAATTATCATATGGTCTTGCTTATTTGTGGAGCATAAGGAATAACATGGAGGACATGGAGAGATGGAGAAAGGGGGTTGGGGGAAATTGGAGGTGAAGACAAACCATGAGAGACTGCGGACTCTGAGAAACAATCTGAGGATTTGGGAGGGGTGGGGGGCGGGGGGTTGGGTGAGCCTGGTGGTGGGTATTATGGAGGGCACATATTGCATGGAACACTGGGTGTAGTGCATAAACGATGAATTCTGGAACACTGAAAAGAAATTTAAAAAAATAATGGATTAAAAAGAGAAACAATGTGATTATTTCAGTAATGCAGAAAATATTCAATATAATTCAACACACATCCTTGAAGAAAAAATACCTTCAGGAACTGAAGAAAGAAATGTATTATCTTGATTAAAAAAATATCTATTAGAACCAGTAACCAAACAGTATACCTAATGATTAAGCATTAAAATTATTTCCATTACCATACATAATTATACAATGATACCCTCTCTCACCACAAATATTAGCTATTAAAGTTGAATTCACTTACAATTTAGAAACAAGAAAAATGAAAAAGTACATAAACTTTGGAAAACTAGAAGAAAAAAAATTCTTCTGAGATATTGAGAGGATATGCCTAAAATAATATAAAGAAAATTCACTGAAAGATCGTTGAAAATAACAAAAGAATTAAACTAGGTTGTTACAAACAAAATCAAATTACATACACCATTGGTCTCCTGTATACAATTATATCCATGGAGAAAATATAATAAAGTTATTTCAGGCAATATGAAAGACCATATATCATGAAATAAAGTCCTTATTTAAACATGCATACACACATTAAAATGCCTCTTACAAACATTTACTTTAGTTAACCTACTTAAGTGCAAATAGAATTCACAGAAAAGGAAGGGAAAGGCTCAGGACCCAAAATAGATATAAAGCAGAAAACCAGAGAATTAAATTTTGCTCCATCTGTGAAAGGGTAAACTGGGGGGAAAAATCCACCTACAAGCAAAGAGGATAACTACCAGAAAGAAAAATTGAGAAAACAATTCCATTTACAATTTCATCAAAAGAATAAAATACCTGGGAATAAATTTAACCAAGGAAGTAAAATATCTATTCACTAAAAACCCTGATACATAAATGAAAAAAATTTGAAGAGGATACAAATAAATGGAAAAATATTCCATGCTCATGGATTAGAATAATATTGTAAAATGTCCATAGTACCCAAAGACATCTAGGGTTTCAACATAATCTGTATCAAAATTCCAAAGGCATTTTTCACTGAAATAGAAAAAAAAGTCCTAAAATGTATGTGGTACCACAAAAGACCCTTAGTAGCCAAAGCAATCATGAGAAAGTAGAACAAAGCTAGAGGCATCACAATTATGATTTCAAACTATACTACAAAGCTATAGTAATCAAAATAGTACAGTACTGGCATAAAAACAAACATATAGACCAAGAGAACAAAATTGAGAGCTCAGAAATAAAGCCACATATATATAATCAATTAATTTACAATGAAGAAGGCAAGAATATACAATGAGGAAACAGTAATCTCTTCAATATATGGTATTGGGGAAACTGGATAACCACATGCAGAATAATGAAATTAGATCCCTATCCTATATCACTCACAAAAATTACCTTGAAACAGTTGAAAGATTTAAGTATAAGACCTGAAACCATAAAATTCCTGGAAGAAAAATGTGAGAAAATTTCCTTGACATTGGTCCTAGCAATGACTATTTTGCATAGGATACCAAAAGCACAAGCAACAAAAGCAAAAATTAGCAAATGGGACTATACCAAACTAAAAGACTTCTGCATAGCAAAAGAAATAATTAACAAATCAAGAAACCAACATATAGAGTGGGGGAAAGTATTTGCAAATCTTATAGATTTAATATCTAAAATATATGAAGAATTCATCAACTCAACAGCAAAAAAACCAATCTGACTAAAAAATGGCAGAGGAACTGAAGATATTGTTCCAAACAAGACATACAGATGGCCAACAAGTACATGAAAAGTGTTCAGCATCACTAAACATCAGAGAAATGCAAAGCAAAACCCACAATGAGACATCACTCAACACCTGTTAGGATGGCTGTCATCAAAAAGACAAGAGAGAAGTGTTGGCAAAGATGTGAAGAAAAGGAAACCCCTGTGCACTGTTAGTGGAAACATAACCTGGATCTGCCACTATCAAAAACAGTATACAGATTCCTCAAAAAATTAAAAATAGAACTACCATATGACCCAGCAATCCCATCTCTGGGTACATATCCAAAGGAAATAAAAGCAAGATCTCAAAGAAATGCCAACACTCCCATGGTTATTGCAGCAATATTTATATCCAACACAGGGAAAAAAACTAAGTGTCCATTGATGGATAAATATATGTGTATATGAACACACACACACACACACACACACACACTGGAATATTTTCAGTGACAGAAAAGAAGGAAATCTTGCTATTTGTGGGATAACATGGATGGATCTTGAGGGCATTAAGCTAAGTGAAATAAGACAGGGAAAGAAATACGGTATGATCTTATATGTGGAATCTGAATGCATAGAAACGGGGAGTCAAGGGGTGGATTCCAGGTACTGATGGGTGG
>ML101646.1:60641-72006 GCA_003697995.1 Taxidea taxus jeffersonii
ATACTGTATACCTGAAAGTTGCTAAGACGATAGATTTTAAGTGATCTCACCACAAAAAAGAATTAGTAATTATGTAAGGTGATGGTAGTGTTGGCTAACACCACAATAATAATCATTTTAGAATATGTAAATCAACAAGTCAACACATCATACCTTTGTGTATGTTTAAGGCTGAATCAGCCTTAACTGATGTTACTATATCTCAATAAAACAGGTGGGAGGGGAATTACCTATCTCAAATATACAACCTGTCTCGTGCAGTTTTCACCTTTGTACATTAGTTTAATATAATAAAACAACAACAAAGTGGAAAAGCAGGTAAGTCAAAACCCATCATCATTCTAGAAGCAGTGGAAGTGCATTCTATATAAAGTCAAGCCATTCAATAAATTGAATTAATCCTAAGTAACCACTGTAGCTATGTAGAGAGCTTTACTGACAATCTAGCTGTATCCAAATTGAGAGATGCCACAGATGCAGAGTGTAGGAAAACAGGGAAAATGTACATTTCTAAACCACCTAAGTCATGTTTCCCTACATGTAAGGACTTACAGCATGAGACTATATGAGATTATAGTCATGAGACTACAATCATCCTGTGTATAATTAGAACTGGTAACAAAGGATTTTAGGTCCAGTTCTCTTATAATTTCCTGGCAATCTAACTGAAACTTATATATAGTGTCCTCTGAGCCTTGCAAGCCATGAAAATTGGACTGTTGTAGTCTCTTGGGCACAACATTTGGCATGTTTTAACAGGGTCCTTATTGAGCTGCAGATAAGGGGATAGATTTCCACTACTGCTTCTAAATAATTTGGACACGAATCAAAATGTGTCCATCTTTGTGTATGTACTCATGTGCATATCTTGGTAACTTTTTAATAACTCCCACTGAAACTTCCTCACCACCAGCAGAATCAGGCACCTGACTTCCACTTCCTTGTCCAATAATATTCCCTTTGCAAGTTTTATATTAGGCCTGAGGCTGAGGGATTTGTATATAAGACACGGACACAGCAGAATTTCTTGGAGGTGTGATGCTTTGAATCTGCCCATTTTCTATTGAAAGGAGAGCAAAGATACTAAGATTTAGTCTTCCAAAAGGCTTTCCCTTCAGAAACAAAATTTTCCAGAATTAATGTCTCCAAGCATAATATTCTGCACTGTACCTAAGAGCATACAATTTTTAGTTGGAATTTCAGGATCAAAGGAACTCGGTCAAGACATCAAACTTCTAGCTAAGGTTAATGTTATGCATAGTGAAACTGACATGTTGTTATTTTGGTTATGTATAAATAGTCTGACTTCGATATTTTCCAGGTATATTAAACACTTCAGAGCCGAGATGATCTTCCCAGCAACAGAAAGAACAAAGGTGGGTGTTAACTATCAGGAGGAGAGATGCTGTGTTAAAAGGGATTCCAGAAACGTGGTGCATTCAGTGTGAGGGAAGGCATGAGACATTTGCTGTGATCCTCTGAGTTGCTTATCAGTGAGGCCACCGCAGACTAAGGCGTTGTAAATGGGGTTTCCAGAGCCCCGTTTTGCCAAATTCCTATCTTCATACAGACTCTATCAAACATTCTTGTTATAAAACTCAAGATTATCTGTGGGAAAAAACACATTCTTGTTATATGAAATTAGACCCTTCAAATGAGATCAAAGGGGGGGAAAAAACCACTTTCTTCCATCCTATTTCCATCTCTTCTTTCCCTTCAGCCAAACGTAGACTCACAACATATCCCGTATGAAAAACAAGAATGACATTGATATCTACTAAAGGATAGTGGTGCACATTAAATGTATCATCATTTGATAGTTCTTCATACATAGTAAGCACTCACAAAGTAGTATCTTTCGTTGCTTCTAGAAATCACAATATCGCTGCCATATCTCTTCTCCCACCCCGCGAATCTACCTTCACTTTTCCCATGAGACATTTCACATTTTATCATGCATTACATTCATCAGTTTACACAAATCACCCACTTTCGTTAGGGTATAAATACTTGAACAATGTGGTCCAACTTATTCTTATACCTAGGAAGATTGCAATAAATATTCACTTGCTAAGTACAAGTTGGAACAAATAAAAATTTATAAAAATTCGTGAGAATTACCCATAACGGTGTATGAAAAAAACAAGCATTATTCTAATGATACTAACGTCTCTCCTTGCTGTGTGATCTCTCTGTCTCTTTGTTCTGATCCACAAAAGAGGTAGAAGAGTGTGATTGATACAGAACAGACCACTTCTCAAAATCAGGTCATTATTCTTATTCTCTCACCCACACTCAGGCAAGGACCACAAGGACCACACCAGGTACAGAAAATGAAGAAGTTCTAGAAAATTGCTGTACTATACTGTGCACCTAAAAATCTGTTAAGAGGGTAGCTCTTATGTTTAAGTGTTTTTACCACAATAAAGAGATTAATGGTATTCTTTGAGATTTTTATTTATATGTTGTCTCAATCTGTTTTCCAATAGCAATTTTTGAATATTTTTAAATGATTATCAAGCAAATAATCTGATTAGTACAAAGTAATAATCACAGTAACAAGTTACCTACATGGAATAATAGGCTGAAGATTTAAGAAAGTTGATATAAAGCAGCCAAAGAGCAAAGAAAGTGACTCATGCCACAGCAACACTGCAATAAGAAACAGAACAACATTCTTTTCTAGGAAGATAAGACCCTCCTGAAATCAACAGAATATTTGCTAATATGAACACTGAACTCGTAGGCTGTAAATCTACAATGGCTGGAAACATGTCTTACTTTGTATGCTACAGATAGTTCCTGACAATCAATCAGTTTGTGTGGGATAAGAAAAATAAAATTTAAAGACCAAAATTTAAAAGTATGACCACTTAACATAAATGCTTATTCTTTCCAAAATGAGTTTTATAGAAAAAGAATTATTGAATGATTTTGCATGTGATAATTTGATTTGAGCACCAAACTGATCGCAATCTTAAAAATTTGGACAGCCCAGGGGCGCCTGGGTGGCTCAGTGGGTTGGGCCGCTGCCTTCGGCTCGGGTCGTGATCTCAGGTCCTGGGATCGAGCCCCGCATCGGGCTCTCTGCTCGGCAGGGAGCCTGCTTCCCCCCCTCTCTCTGCCTGCCTCTCTGCCTACTTGTAATCTCTGCCTGTCAAATTAAAAAAAAAAAATTTGGACAGCCCAACTAATAACAAACACTACAGCCACATGGGCAAGATTCTGAATTGCAGTCTTAGTGCTTAGGAGGAAAACGAAATAAATAGCCACAGACTTCAGTGTGAAGTAGGTTGAAACAAAAGAGAAAAACAAAATGACTCAATGGAGCTGAAAAACTGCACTAGGGTGGAAGAATTCACTTTCCTTGGCCTAACCCAGAATCAAGGACTGAGCTTGGTCTTGTTTCTTTTCCTGCTTCTGGTGTACTTGACAACTCTCCTGGGAAACCTTCTCATCATGGTCACTGTGACCTGTGAGTCTCGCCTTCACACCCCTATGTACTTCCTGCTCCGTAATTTATCTGTTGCCGACATCTGCTTCTCTTCCATCACAGCTCCCAAGGTTCTGGTGGACCTTCTGTCACAGAGAAAGACCATCTCCTTCAATGGCTGCTTCACCCAGATGTTTTTCTTCCACCTTGTTGGAGGGGTGGATGTATTTTCTTTGTCAGTAATGGCATTGGATCGATATGTGGCCATCTCCAGGCCCCTGCACTATGTGACTATTATGAGTAGAAGCCGTTGCATTGGATTAATAGTGGCTTCCTGGGTGGGGGGCTTTACCCACTCCATCGTACAGATTTCCCTGTTGCTCCCACTCCCCTTCTGTGGACCCAATGTTCTTGACACTTTCTACTGCGATGTCCCCCAGGTCCTTAGGCTTGCCTGTACAGACATTTTTATGCTTGAGCTGCTGATGATTTCCAATAATGGACTGCTCACTACACTGTGGTTTTTCTTCCTCCTGGTATCATATATGGTCATATTATTAGTAGTCAGGTCTCAGGGAGGGGAGGGGAGGAGGAAAGCCATCTCCACCTGCACCTCACACATCACTGTAGTGACCCTGCATTTTGTGCCTTGCATCTATGTCTACGCCCGACCCTTCACTGCCTTCCCCACAGATAAAGCCATCTCTGTCACCTTCACTGTCATCTCTCCTCTACTGAACCCCTTGATCTACACTCTGAGGAACCAAGAGATGAAGTCAGCAATGAGGAGATTGAAGAGAAGACTCATGCCTTCTGACATGGAATAGACAAGTAGTTTACTCCTTCTCATCACCCCCACTTGGGTTCATGCTCACTCTTGCTCTCTCTCTCTCTCTCAAATAAATAAAATCCTTTAAAAGAATAAAATAAAGTAAAATAAAATTAGCCGTCTGAGGATCCTAATGGTAAGCCCATAATTTCCTGTGTCACCTGGACTAAGGCTGAACTATGAGCCATGGTCCAAGATTTTCCTAGAGTTACTGAAGATCCTCATAGATCTGCCAAGGAATGTAACAGTGGTTCAAACTTACCAACCAGGTTTCTGATTTGTACCAGCTAGTTCACATGCTCCCTGGTGAAGGCCAAGCCCAACACTGGATGAAACAGCTAATTGGGATGATCCTGAAATCTCCAAACTGCAGACAAAAGGTCAACCCCCTGTCTTGTTATGTGATCAGGCTCAACAATCACTAAAATACTTCCCCTGGCAACTCCTGGGTTTTCCTAAAACCTGTTGATTTAAGATTCAGGCTTGGCCTCAGAAACCCAGGGAACACAGGCATGACAATTACCATCAACTACAAATTATTTTTAAAGAAATTTCTGGCCTTTCTGTGGATATTGACTCCATTCAGGTAGCCTTCAACTCTGTGTTTAGTAATAGGCTGAACTGACATCTTTCCCTCCTACCTAAAAGGAGCAGGATGGAATGGGAAACTATATCCACTCCAGATTTAGTTAATTTAGCAAATCGGCTCACCTGTACCATTGAGAATTCAACTAAAAGGAAGACTACTAAGAGCCTTAGTTTTCAGTTCCAACAAATGGGGTCCCATAAACAAAACCCCTCCTGGCCTCTGGTATTATTGGGAAAAGCCAGGACATTGCAAGAAGGATTGTTACAAATGTGCTCCAAGTATCTTCATCCCTCTGACCAGCCTTCCCAAAGCCCTCCCAGAGGACTCCGAGGAAACACAGGGGCTTTCTCCAATCCTTCTCTTAAGCAGCTTGGAGAAACAGCTCTCCAGATTGGGAATGAATCTCTCCCTGTCCTTATTGACCCCAGAACCACAGTCTTGGTGCTCAACCCCACTATTATTAAACCCCTGCCTTGGGGTTCTGAGCCATTTGAAATGGTTCAAATTGAGGGAGTCTCAAACCTCAACAGGTTCCTATCTCTAAACCTATCCCCTTTTGGTTAGGCCTCCTAAGAGATCCTCATCCTTTTCTCTCCAGCATTAATCAATACTCTATGAATTAAAAGACTCCTTAAGGCATCAAGTCCATAATTAAAGATCATAAGGCTCAGGACCTCCTCATCCCCTGCTCTAGTCCTTGTGATATTCCTCTGTTGCCTTTGAAGAAACCCAAAGCTATTGGTAGAGATTTTTCCAGAATCTCTAAGCCATGAACAATATTGTTATCCCTCATCACCCTGTCTTTCAAGCCCCAGTATTTTGTTAGCCTGCATCCCCACTGATTGATTTATGTAGCACCTTCTTTAGTACCCCTGTGGATAAGGCCAATCAATATCTGCCTCCACTTGGGAAAGAAAGCAATATGCCTGAACAGTAATGCCTCAGGGTATTACCTAAAGTATTTCCTACTTCTCCCAAACCTTAAAAGTGAATTTGGATGAAATAAAGCTACCTGGAGGCTCTACTTTATTACACCATGTAGATAACTTGCTTCTCTGCTTCCTTTCTAAGGCTTCTTCACAACAAGACAGCATCCACCTACTAAAACTCTTAGACTTAGCAGGCTGCAAAGTCTCCAAGAAGAAATTGCAGTTTTCCTGAATTCAAGTTTGATATTCGGGGTACCTGATCTCACAACAAAGGAAGCTCCATGGCTTCTTGAACTTCCCCAAACCCAAACTAAGTGCCAATCATGAAGTTTTCTTGAGCTGGCTGGGTACTGTCAAAACTGGATTCTAAAATCCCTTATGGCCTAACCCCTATATATCTTATTTAAAAAAACAATAAACTTGACCCCATTTTTGTGAAAGATCAAGATAACTTAGCTTTTAAAGCCCTAAAGGAAAGCTTGGTCAATCTCCCTGCTCTTGGACATCCCAATTATCAACTTCTCTTGTTCCTTTTTGTACTTGAAAAAGGAAGGGAACACCCTTGGGGTACTCATCTGAAACATGGACCCCACCATTGACCCATAGGGTATTACAGCCAACACCTAGAGCCTGTGGCACAAGTATACTCCCCCTTGCCTCATAGCCATTCCTACCAACACCATTTTAGTCAAGACCATTGAAGAGATAGTCATGAAATCCTCTCTAAAAATCTTTGTACCCCATGGAGTTGAAGCCCTCCTGAATGCCCATCACACTCAACATCTTGCAGTCAGTTGTCTAAATCCTCTTGCTAAACATGCCTCATATAATTCTTGCTGTAATAATTTTAACCCTGCCCCCCTTCTTCCCTCCTCTACAGATGATACTCCTCATGACTGTTTGATCCTGACAAATCTTCTCCTGAACCCCTCTGATGACTTATAGGAAACTCCTTTGGATAACATTGACTTTTTGTGGTTTACCAATGGCTCTTTTTTAAGAGTAATGTAAATAGTAAATACTATGCTGGGTATGCTCTTGCAAGTCCTTTTGAAATCATTGAGATGGTACCTTGCCCTTGGCTACCTTGGTCCAGTGGGCTAATGTTACATTATATGCTCTTGCTCAGGCCTGCATTTTTAACCAGGGACAAAACTGCAAATACTATGTTAGGTATGTTAGTAGGTAAGGCTTTGGAGTAACTCATAACTTTGGGATTCTCTGGAAATAGTAAGGTCTCCTCACTTCCAACAGGGACAAAATTTTAAATGGTTTTTATGTCCAGGAATTATTAGGTGCCATACTCTTACCAGCTGCTTTTGCTATTATCAAGATCCCTGGCTATCCCAAACTTGATTCCTGGAGGCTAAGGGAAACCACCTTGCTGATATTTCCACAAAGAATGCTTTATACACCCCAATGGGAGAAGGGAAGAATTTCTTCTTGCCCAACAATAGCCCAGCCAATGAGAAGTCAACAAAAATAGCCCCTCCCAGCTTTCTCCTCTTCCCTATAAAAGCAAGCCCCTCCGCTCTGTTCTCCAGACTTGCTTATTCTTCACCATAATTTGCTTGTCCCAAATTGTAATTCCTCCTCTATTCTTAATTTTGCTGGGGAAAAAAATTAGCTCTTTTGGTTTTTAAAATCAACAACTGACCAAAAGGCACATACTTAAGATGTACAACTCAGTGTTTTGATATATGGAAATGATCATAGGGGGAGACTGCATTAAGGTAGGATCTGTTATTTCCTATAACTGCATGTAAATCTACAATTGTCTAAATAAAATTTTCAATTAAAAAAAGCACCTGTCTATGTATATACTCAGAGATTCTCACTACATTCCTGCCTTGTTACCAGAAAGGGAGCTAAGACACATACATACTAGAGACATAATGCATCTTGGGCATCAGAGTTCTACAAGGTCTTTCATAAGGTAATCACATCTTTCTAAAGTGAACACATCCAAACTGAGTTCATCCTCTGACTCTATAATATTAATAAGGTAACGATTACCAGAAGATTGTCCCATCCAAAGCCCAAACCCCAATGGTTAAGAGCAAGTGTTTTGAAGTTAGTCCAGCTTGAGTAAGAATATGCACCTCACCAATTATGAGCTCTCATAATTATGTGACCCAGTGCAAGGTCCTTACCCTGACCTTCCCCTGAACCACCAGCCTACTGGCCACCCCACCACTACATTCCCTCAGCACCTGCTGCTTAGCTCTAGCACAGGACTCGGGATCCTGTTTCCTATTCCCTCTTCTCTTTCTTCCTATCTCCCCCACTAGGTGTATGTTCTACTTATTATTGTGTCCCCAACATCAGCATCAAGTGAATATAGGAAAAAGGCATTAAAAAACTGCTGAATTCAGACCACTCAAGGATTTCACATTGTTTCTCAATCATTTCTGCAACTCAAATTATCAGAAGATATGGTTTAAAAACAAAAACAAAACAACTGATTTCATTTTTACTCTCTGATAACATGACTCCCTAAAATTGACAGAAGCCTATGACATTGATTCAGACATGCAGAGATATCAAAAAGGCTGGAATGAGGGGCGCCTGAGTGGCTCAGTGGGTTAAGCCTCTGCCTTCGGCTCGGGTCATGATCTCAGGGTCCTAGGATCGAGCCCCGCATCGGGCTCCCTGCTGAACGGGGAGTCTGCTTGTCCCTCTCTCTCTGCCTGCCTCTCTGCCTCCTTGTGATCTCTCTCTGTCAAATAAAAAAAAATTATTTAAAAAAAGGCTGGAATGAAATGAAACACATTATTTAACATATCAACTCTATGTATTTGTTTACTTGTTATGCTATGTATAGCTGCTGGAGGTTTTTTAAAATCTTAGATTTTTTTGAAACTAGAAAAATGTTCACATCATGATACAAATCTCAGTCCACAAATCAGAAGCTCAAGGGCCCTTTGGTGGGGATTTGCCCAGAGCATCCAAGAAACAGCCAGGAGAGCTTTGTAACTAGATGAGAAGAAGCAAGGAGGAGCGAAGTAGCAGTTGAGGTCAGAGAGATCATGGGGCCACAGGACGTGGCACTAGGACCCATTGTAAGGATTTTGACTTTGCCGTTAAGTAAGATAGAGAGCATCAAAAAGCAGAATAATGATGTTTTAACAGAATCACAGGGCCACTATGATGAATAGACTGAAGAAGAATAAGGACAAAAGCAGGGAGGTGAATTAAGAGTCTGCTGTATTAGAAATAATAAAGACATGACTTAAGCTAGTAAGGGTGGAGCTGGTGAGAAGTTGGAAAACTCTGAAGGTCAAGTAAGTAGGATTTGCGGGTGGATCCAGTGTGGATTTCCTGGCTACTTGTGTATCCTGTGAGAACTTGGTCATCCAGCTTGGTCATCAACCCATCAGTTCCTTCACCTCCCACCGAATAACCCTATCAAGTCCCATGGTCCTTTTAATACTTGTGTGTCACATGTCAGGACTCGCCCTGCGCGTGGGTGACACTGCCTAAGGAAGTCATTCGGAATCCCTAAGAAAAGATATTTATTTCCCAACAAGAAAATTACTAAGAGGAAACACCAAGGTTAAAGGGGCCTCTGGCTAAACCCACCTAACAAGATTGTTGCTGAGGTGGTCAGATAGGGAGGGTGGGGGATTCTGGCTAACTTGACTTAGCAGGATTGTTGCTAAAACTGCACAGTGCAGAGACAGACATGGAGGTCCAAAATTCGAGTCCTGCTTAGAAAATTCAGGGGAGCCTGGGTAGAGTTTGGCCAAGGACAGAATTTTTTTCACTGCTAGAAAATTTTAGGCCCTGACAAACGTGTGTTCCTACGTGTGCGTGCCTAATTATGTCCTAATTATATCCCACGGAAAAAACTTCACCATCAGCAGATGTTTTTCACAGCCACATCCAACTATAATCCCTCTGATAATTCTCACACCAGTTTTGGGATTAAGGAATTGGTAAATAGGGTGGGGTGCTGTGAGTCACCATGGGAGAGACCAGAAAATACTATTCTCTGAGTCTGCCCTTTTCCACGTAAAGACAGAAGAGCAGCCACTGAAATTCACTGGCCTTCAGAGGGATGTGTAACACAATTTCCTGAAGCTGGAGAGTTCCCAAGGTTCACGTGAACATAACCTCAGGTGGAGTCCTTGACAGAAGGTTGGAGACTTTAGGTAAGAAATATATAAATCTACATGAGTGTGTGTGCCTATAGTGTCTGGATGTCTATGTACAGAGTGACAAATAGAAGTGAGAAAAACTAAAATCTAGATACAATCATTAATATTCACAAATACATTTTGACTAAAAATGTGATATGAACACAAGGTGCTGCGTTCCAAGGTTCACCTTTAGTGACAGCACAGATAAGGAATATTAACCAAAAAAGGCATTGTGAGATGAAAGGCCGAGAAATAAGTTCATTTTGGAATTAGAGAAAAGGGCTTTTTGTTTTCTGGGACCCCCTAAATTGCACAGAGGGATTTTTCTTTTTTTTTTAATATTTTATTTATTTATTTGACAGATGGAGACCACAAGTAGGCAGAGAAGCAGGCAGAGAGAGAGGAGAAAGCAGGCTCCCTGCTGAGCAGAGAGCCCCATGTGGGGCTCGATCCCAGGACCCTGAGATCATGATCTGAGCTGAAGACAGAGGCTTTAACCCACTGAGCCACCCAGGCGCCCCCACAGAGGGATTTTTCACAGGCCCTATTTCCCCTACATGGATGTCCCCAACCCGAAATATATAGAGGTATTTCTTTTGTTAAATTTAAAACTAGAGGGAAAAACAAAATATTTCAAACCTTCAGAAAATTTGAAAGAATTGTACAATGAACACATACCCTTCCTCAGGTTTACCAAAAAATAAAAATTTTCAAGCCATGATTTTCTTTCCATTCCTTCATGTTTGCATCCTTTCTTTCCAGCCAATCTTCCCACCTACATGAAACTTTTTTTAAATTTTATTTATTTGAGAGAGAGAGAGTTAGCATGCAAGTGCACGCAAGCAGGGAGAAGGACAGAGGGAGAGAGAGAGAGAGAATCTCAAGCAGATTCCATGCTGAGCTGGGGGCCCAACTGTGGGCCTCGATCCCAGGACCTTGAGATCATGACCTGAGCTGAAGGCAGATGTTTAACACACTGAGCCACCCAGACACCCCCTATAAGCAACTTTTTTCATTCCACTTGTCCCCTAAAGCCAGAGCTCCCTTTTTTTCCATTCCTTTGTGCCCAAAACATAAATGTGACCCTCTCCATGAAGATTTCTCGTAGTCTGTAGTGAGAAATCATCCTTGTCTTACATGTAGCTCATCTGTCTTCATCACTCCCATATCACTGTTAGATTTCCATTCTTTTCCCACTGGTTGTATTTCTTTCTCTCAAATAACCTAGAAGTCAGCTGACACCCCATCAATATTTGCTAAACAATTGGATGGATTAAAAATAGGAAAACAGGGGACGCCTGGGTGGCTCAGTTGGTTAAGCGGCTGCCTTCGGCTCAGGTCGTGATCCCAGCGTCCTGGGATCGAGTCCCACATCGGGCTCCTTGCTCGGCAGGGAGCCTGCTTCTCCCTCTGCCTCTGCCTACCACTCTGTCTGCCTGTGCT
>ML101647.1:0-33981 GCA_003697995.1 Taxidea taxus jeffersonii
AGGCAATAAAAGAAAGAAGTTATGCAGTTAATTAGAAAATGGTATGTGCTATGGAGAAAAATAAAACAGGGAAAGAGGGTTCAGAGAGCCAGAGGGTCAGTTTGCAACTCAACAGGATGAGCAGGGAAGGGCTTACTGGCTGAGAAATGTCTTGAGGGTGATGAGAGAGCCTTGTGGACATCTGGGGAAGGAGTATTCCAAGCAGAGAGGCCAGCAACTGCCATGTCCCTATGGAATAGGCGTGCTTAAGAACATCCAGGATGCTGGAGCAGAGTGAGCCAAGGCGAGAATGATAGGAAAGGAAACCAGAGGGATGGTGACGGAGGGGGTGGGAGTGTCATCAAGAGCATTCTGGATTGTTCTAAGAATTTTGACTTTTCATCCTGAGATGGAATTTCAGTGTAGTGTTCTTTTTTTTAAAAGATTTTATTTATTTATTTGACAGAGATAGATAGATAGATAGATAGATAGATATCACAAGCAGGTAGAGAGGCAGGCAGAGAGAGGAGGAAGCAGGCTCCATGCCGAGCAGAGAGCCCAATGCAGGGCTCGATCCCAAGACCCTGGGAACATGACCTGAGCTGAAGGCAGAGGCTTTAACCCACTGAGCCACCCAGGCGCCCCTCAGTGTAGTGTTTTGAGCAGAGGGATGATATGTTCTAACTTTTATACTCTAGGGAGGGCACTGAGAGAACCTGAGGCAACAGCCCAAGAGAGAAATAACAGTGGCTTAAAGCAGTGGGGAGCAGTGGGGTTGGAGAGAAGTAGTTGGATTGTAGATATTTTAAGAGGTAGAATCAATAGGATTTCCTGATGGATTGATTGAATATGAATGTAAGAAAAAGACAGAAGTCAAGAATGACTCCCAGGATTTTGTTTTATGCAAATGGAAGGGTGGCAGTTCCATGAACAGAGATGGAATACATAGCAGGGAAGAATGAAAGTTTGGTTTTGGAAATGGTAAGTCTGAGATGTTTTGAAAGCATTCAAAGGTGCATGCTAACCAAATAGCTGTTGGGTACCTGGGTGTGGAGTTCAAAGTGTGGTTTAAAGCCACAGGATTAGATGAGATGAGCAAGAGAATAAACAGAGATGAGAGATGAGGAGAGACTTGGAATGATGAGGGGGAGACAGCAGGGAGACAGACTGAGCAGATGAACTAGTAGGAACACCAGGACATGTGAGGTCTGGAAACCAAATGAAGACAGAGTTTCAATGAGATAATGAGTAACCATGTCAGAAGTCCTAATAGGTCAAGTAAAATGAGTCCTGAGAATTGACCCCTGGGTTTGGCAACACGAGGCTATTAGTGACTCTGTGAAGAGCACTTTATCAAAACACTGTTTCTATGAAAAAAAAAAAAGAAAGAAAGAAAAATAGACAGCAACAGATGGGTTAAATAAATCGAACTGGGACAGGGACTTCAGGGGAAAATGGCAGAGTAGGAAGTTCGGAGGCTCACCTCATCCCAACACAACTAGATAACACCCATATCATGAAATAACCCAGAAAACAATCCAAAGATTGGAAGAACAGACTCTCCACAGCTGTGCATAGAGAAGAGGCCAAGCCATATCAAAGAGGGTAGGAAAGGCATAAATGTGGTTGGTAGCTAAATGGACCTGCAGGACTGTTGGAGGGAGGGAGGAACAATGGGGGCCACAGAGAAGGGAGAGAAACAGACCCTTACATCAAGCACCCCAGGCATAGGAGCCTGCACAGGGAAGATGAATCCCCATAACATGTGGCTTTGAAAACAGGGGGGTCTAATTTCTTGAGTTCTTATGATCAGTGGGGCTTACCACCTGAAACTTTAAAAATCAGTGATCTCAGCTCTAGGAGAGCCGGGAGGGTGACAGGAAATGGAGTCCTGCCTTTAGAGAGACAACATAACAAAGAGCCCAGCAGAGGCATCACAGAAGCAGCAGTTTAAAAAATGCCTGGGATATACACAAAGATTTATTTACTAATCTCACAACATGTGTTAGAGGGGCAGGAATTTTTAGGAGACTATTCTAAGAAAAAAAGAGTTGGCAGGGATCATTATCCTTGCTTGTCCCCTAGCCCAGACACACTGAACAACATTTTCCTACCTTGCTAACAGTACCCCTGCCCTAGTGTGCTTTTCCACACCTGCCCCCTTCAATATGTCCTTGGCTGGAACCCATCCAAATTGGTGCCACAAGCCTGGTGGTGTGCAAGCAGCCCTGACAGGAGGCAGTGCTACATCAGAGTGACTCCTTCCCTGGGGAGATGAGAGGATAATGACACACACCAGTCTACTGTGGCTCCAGCGCTGGGCTGGGACCAGACATCAGATCTGACTGTGGGCCCTGCTCACCAACAAAAGCTTCTCAGAAGACAACACAGGGAAAGTGCCCTGCAGTTTAGTGCTACTGCATCTCTGGCAAATCTTTGGTCTGACCCAACTCAAGCCCAAGTCTGGCCCACTAATAACACAGGGACCAAACCCTACCCCAAAACAATGAGAGCTATCAGAGACGATTGCACTGAAGGCTAAAGCAGCCCAACCACAATAGTGGGGTGCACACATCACACAAGGGAGATACCCAAAGCACCAGGTTCTGGTAAACAGGGGATTTTGCACTGCAGGGCGCTATTGGATCTCTTCTTCATAAAGCCACTATTTTCAAGAGCAGGAGATGTAGGGGACTTTCCTAGTGTATAGAAACACACACAGGGAGTTAGACAAAAATGAGGAGACAGAAAAATATGTCCCAAATGAAAGAACTGAACAAAATCACAACAAGGGAGCAAATCCAAATGGAGATAAGTAATATACTTGATAGAGAATTTAAAGTAATGGTCATAAAGATACTTACTAGACTTGAAAAAAGAGTGGAGGACCTCAGTGAGACACTCAACAAAGAGAAAACAAAAAAGAACCACTTGGATGATGACGAACTCAATAACTAAAATTAAACATTTCCTAGATGAAATAAATTGTAGACTAGAGGAAGCAGAAGAATAGTCAGTGACCTGGAGGACAGAGTAATGGAAAACAATCAAAGTGAACAGGAGAGAGAATAATAATAAAAAATAAAAACAGACTTAAGGAATTCAGTGACATCATCAAGCACGATAGCATTCACATTATAGGAATCCCAGAAGAAGAGATAGGAAAGGGGGCAGAAAATTTATCTGAAGATATAATATCTGAAAATTTCCTGAATCTGGGGAAGGAAACAGAAATCCAGATCCAGAAGTCGCAAAGATTCCCCCAATAAAAACCTACCCAAGAAGGTTCACAGCAAGACACATAGCAATTTAAATGGTGCACAGTAGTGATAAAGGGAATTTTAAAAGCAATAAGAGAATAGAAAGCAATTAAATAAAAGGGAAGCCCCATTAGTCTATCAGTGGAGTTTTCAGTAGACACTTTGCAGGCCAGAAGGGAATGGCATGATATATTCAAAGTTCTGGAAGAAAAAAAAAAACAGCAACCAAGAATACTCTACCCAGCAAGGCTATCATTCAGAATAAGAGAGATAAAGAGTTGTTTCTCAGACAAACAAAAGTTAAAGGAATTCATCACCACTAAAGTAGCCCTACAAGAAATGTTAAAGGGGACTTTTTTTTTTTTTTAAGAAAGAGCACACGTGTGTGCACAAGCAGTGGGGGGGTGGCAAAGGGAGAGGGAGAGGAATAATCCAAGCAGGTTCCACACTCAGCACTGAGCCTGACTCTGGACTCAATCCCACCACCCTGAGGTCATAATCAGGACCTCACCCTGAGCCTAAATCAGGAATCAGATACTTAACCAACTGAGCCAAGGGCCCAACAGCCCCTAAAGGGACTTTTTGAATGCAAAGGAAAGACCATAAATAGAAAAGTAGGAGGCACAAAAGCTATATTATAAAAATCAGTCAAGGGATTCATAAAATAAAAGGATGTCAGGTATGATACCATATATCTAAAACATGGGGTTGGGAAGGGGAGTAAACAATGGGTTCAAACTTAAGCAGTGCTCAACTTAATATGCACTGTCATATGCATAAGTTATGTATAAACCTGGTAACCACAAATCAAAAACTAGCAAAGGATAGGCCAAAAAAAAAAAAAAAAAAAAAAAAAGAATCCAAAAATAACACTAAAAAAAACCCACAAAACAATGAAAAAAAAAAAATCAGGAGAAGAAAGCAACAGATAACTATAAAACAACCATAAAACAAGTAACAAAACTGCAATAAATACATCCCTGCCAATAACTACTTTGAGGGGCGCCTGGGTGACTCAGTCTGGTAAGTGTCTGCCTTTGTCTCAGGTCATGATCCCAGAGTCTTGGCATCCAGCCCCACATTAGGCTTCCTGCTCAGTGGGGGGTTCTGCTTCTCCCTCTCCCTCTGCCTCTCCCCCCACTCATACTCAAGCGTTCTCTCTCTCTCAAATAAATAAATAAAATCTTAAAAAAAATTTAACTCCTTTGAATATAAATGGGCTAAATGTTCCAATCAAAAGACACAAGTTGAGAGAATGGATAAAAAAGTAAGACCCATCTATATGCTGCCTATAAGGCTCATTGCAGATTGAAAGTAAAGGTATAGAAAGACATTTATCATGCAAATGTAACTGAAAAGAAAGCCAGGGTAGCAGTACTTATATCAGACAAAGTAGACTTTAAAACAAAGACTGTAACAGGGGACAAAGAAAGAAACTCTATGATCATGAAGGGAATGATCCAACAGGAAGATGTAACAACTATAAATATTTTATGCACTCAACATGGGAGCATCCATATACATAAAGCAGCTAATAACAAACATAAAGGAAGTAACTGACAATAATACAATAATAGTAGGGGACATTACCACCCCAGTCACATTAATGGATAGATCATCTGACAGAAAATCATCAACGAAACAGTGGCTCTGAATACACTGGAGTGGATGGATCTACTCAGAACACTCCATCCTAAGACAGCAGAATACACATTCTTTTCAAGTGCGTATGGAACATTCTCCAGAATAGATCACATATTAGGCCACAATACAAGTCTCAACAAATTCAAAAAGACTAAAGTCATACCATGCATGTTTTCTGACCACAATGCAAAGAAACTAAGAATTATCCACAAGAAAAAATTCTGGAAAGAACACAAGTACATTGATTTAAAATAACATGCTACTAAACAATGAATGAGTCAACCAAGAAATCAAAGAGGAAATTTAAAAAAAATACATGGCAGTAAATGAAAATATAATTGTCCAAAATCTTTGGGACACAGCAAAACTGTCCTAAGAGAGAAATTTATAGCAATACAGGCCTACCCCAAGAAGCAAGAAAATCTTTTTCTTAAATAAACAACCTAATGTTATCCCTAAAGGAGCTAGAAAAAGAATAAACCAAACCACAAATCACTAGACAGAAAGAAGCAATAAAGATTAGAGCAGAAATAAATGAAATAGAGACTGAAAACAAAACAGATCAATGAAACAAGGAGCTGGCTCTTTGAAAAGATCAACAAAACTGATAACCTTTAGCCAGACTCATCCAAAAAAAGAGAGAGAGAGAGAGAGAGGACTCAAATAAACAAAATCAAATGAAAAAGAAGAAATAACAATTGATAGTACAGATACAAAGAATTATAAGAGAATATTATAAAAATCTATATGCCAACAAACTAGACAATCTAGAAGAAATGGATAAATTCCTAGAAACATTTAACCTCTCAAAACTGAATCAGGAAGAAAGAGAAAATTTGAGCAGACCAATTAGCAGCAATGAAAACAAAGCAGTAATAAAAAAAACTCCCAACAGTTTTTTTTTTTGTGAAGCAGATGGCTTCACAGGCAAATTCTACTAAACACTTAAAGAAAAAGCAATACCTATTCTTCTCAAAGTATTATAAAAAGCAGAAGAGGAAGGAAGGCTTCCAAATTCAATCTATAGGGCCAACACTATCCTGATACCAAAACCAGATAAAACACTCCAAAAAAGGGAGAACTACATGCCAACATCTCTGATGAACATAGATGTAAAAATCCTCAACAAAACACTGCAAACTGAATACAATAATACATTTTTAAAAAAATCATTCATGGGGTGCCTGGGTGGTTCAGTTGTTAAGCATCTGCCTCTGGCTCAGGTCATGATCCCAGGATCCTGGGATCAAGCCCCAAATTGGGCTCCCTGCTCAGCAGGGAGCCTGCTTCTCCCTCTCCCACTACTCCTGCTTGTGTTCCCTCTCTCGCTGTCTCTTTCTCTCTGTCAAATAAATAAAATCTTTAAAAAAATCATTCACCACAATCAAGTGGGACTTATTCCTGGGATGCAAGTGTGGTTCAATATTCAGAAATCAATCAATGGGATACATCACATCAATAAGAGAAAGGATAAGCTAATAGAATCATTTCAATAAATGCAAAAAAATCATTTGACAAAGTACAACATCCATTCATGATAAAAACCCTCAACAAAGCAGGTTTAGGGACACCTGGGTGGCTCAGTTGGTTAAGCGGCTGCCTTTGGCTCAGGTCATGATCCCAGCGTCCTGGGATCGAGTCCCACATCGGGCTCCTTGCTCAGCAGGGAGCCTGCTTCTCCCTCTGCCTCTGCCTGCCACTCTGTCTGCCTGTGCTTGCTCCTGCTCTCTCTGACAAATAAATAAATAAAATTAAAAAAAAAACACACACACAAAAAAACCCCCAAAAAACCAAAGCAGGTTTAGGGGGAATATACCTCAACAAAATAAAGGCCACACATGAAGAAATCACAGCTACCATCATACTTAGTGGGGGAAAAAACTGAGAGATTTTCTCTTAATCTCAGGAACAAGACAAGGATGTCCACTTTCACCATTTGTATTCAGCATAGTACTAGAATTCCTAGCCACAGCAATCAGACAGGAAAAAGAAATAAAAGGCATCCAAACTGGCAAGGAAGAATTAAAACTTTCAGTCTTTGCAGATGACATGATACTATATATGGAAAGCCCTAAAGATTCTACCAAAAAAAAAAAAAAAAAGGGGGCACCTGGGTGGCTCAGTGGGTTAAAGCCTCTGCCTTCAGCTCAGGTCATGATCCCTTTGTCCTGGGATCGAGCCCCGCATCGGGCTCTTTGCACTGCATGGGGCCTGCTTCCTCCTCTCTCTCTGCCTGCCTCTCTGCCTGCTTGTGATCTCTGTCTATCAAATAAATAAATAAAATCTTTAAAAAACAAAACAAAACAAAAACAAAACCCTGCTAGAATTGATAAATGAATTCAGCAAGGTTGCAGGATAAAAATCAACATACAGAAATCTGTTACATTTCTATATACTAATAATAAAGTAGCAGAAAGAGAAATTAAGAGACCAGTCCCATTTATAATTGCACCAAAAAGGATAAAATACCTAGGAATAAACTTAACCAAGGAGGTAAAAGAGCTGTACTATGAAAACTATAAAATACCGATGAAAGAAACTGAAGGTGACACAAACAAATGGAAAGATATGCCAGGGCGCCTGGGTGGCTCAGTTGGTTAAGCGACTGCCTTCGGCTCAGGTCATGATCTCAGGGCCCTGGGATCGAGCCCCGCATCAGGCTCCCTGCTCACTGGGGAGCCTGCTTCTCCCTCTCCCTCTACTGCTCTGCCTGCTTGTGTCTCTCGCTCTCTCTGTCAAATAAATAAATAAAAATCTTAAAAAAAAAAAAAAGATATGCCATACTTGTGGAGTGGGAGAACAAATATTTTAAAATGTCCGTAGCACCCAAAGCAATCTACACATTCAATGTGCTCCCTATCAAAACACCAACAGCATTTTTCACTGAACTAGAACAAATAATCCCCAAATTCATACAGAACCACAAAAGAGCCCAGATAGCTAAAGCAATCTTCAAAAAGAAGAACAAAACTGGAGGTATCACAATCCCAGATTTCAAGATATACTACAAAGCTGTAGTAATCCAAATAGTATGGTTCTGGCACAAAAACAGATACACAGATCAATGAAACAGAATAGAGAACCAAAAAAACAAACTCATGATTACATGGTTGATTGATTTTTAACAAAGGAGGCAAGAATATGCAATGGGAAAAAGACAGTCTCTTCAAAAAATGATGTTGGGAAAACTGGACAGCTACACGCAAAAGAATGAAACTGGACCACTTTCTTACATCATACACAAAAATAAATTCAAAATGGATTAAGGACCTCAACATGAGACCTGAAACCATAAAAATCCTAGAAGACAGCATAATCAGTAATTGTTCTGACATCAGTCATAGCAACACTTTTCCAGATATGTCTCTTGAGGCAAGAGAAACAAAAACAAAAATAAACTATGAGGACAACATCAAAATAAATGGCTTCTGCACAGCAAAGGAAACAGTCAACAAAATAAAAAGACAACCAACTAAATGGAAGAAGATATTTGCAAATAACATATCTGATAAAGGGTTAGTATCCACAATATTTAAAGAACTTACACAACTCAACACCAAAAAACCCTCCAAACAATCCAATTAATAAATAGGCAGAAGACATGAACAGACATTTCTCCAAAGAAGACATCCAGGTGGCCAACACGTAAAACGATGCTCAATATTACTCATCATAAGTGAAGTACAAATCAAAATCACAATAAGGTATCACCTCACACCTGGCAGAATGGCTAAAACAAACCAAAAACAAAAGAAAAAACAAGTGTTGACAAGGATGTGGAGAAAAACGAACCCTTGGGTACTGTTGGTGGGAGTGCAAACTGGTGTAGCTACTATGGAAGACAATATGGAGGCTGCTCAAGAATTAAACACAGAGTTACGATGTGATCCAGTAATTCGACTATTGGTGCCTACCCAGAGAATATGAAAACACTAATTTGAAAGGAATGTGCACCCCTATGTTCATCGCAGCATTATTTACAATAGTCAAGACATGGAGGAAGCCTAATTTTCCATCAATAGATGAATAGATAAAGAAGATGTGGTATACATATGATGAAATAATATTCAGCCATAAAAAAGAATGAAATCTTGGCATTTGCAACAACATGGATGGATCTAGAAACTATAATGCTAAGTGAAATAAGTTAGTCAGAGAAAGACAAATGCCATATGATTTTACTTATATGTGGAATTAATTAAGAAACAAAACAAATGAACAAAGAAAATAAGAGACAAACCAAAAAACGGACTCTTAAATCCAGAAAACAAACTGATGGTTACCACAGGGGAGTGAGTGGGGGATAGGTGAAACAGGAGAAGGGGCTTAAGAGTACACTTATCTTTTTTTTTTTTTAAAGATTTTATTATTTATTGGACATAGAGATATCAAGAGTAGATGGAGAGGCTGGCAGAGAGAGAGGAGGAAGCAGGCTTCCCACTGAGCAGAGAGCCCGATGCGGGGCTCGATCCCAGGACCCCGGGATCATGACCCGAGCCGAAGGCAGAGGCTTAACCACTGAGCCACCCAGGCGCCCCAAGAGTACACTTATCTTGAGTAATGTACACTGAGTAATGTACAGAACTGTGGAATCACTATATTGTGAAATTATACTTAAATTAATATAACACTGTATGTCAACTATACTAGAATTAAATTTTTGAAAAGCTTACATAAATAAAGTTTCTAAGTAAATAAATAAATAAGAGTGGTGTAATCAGCCATTGAGATAAATTATCCCTCTTTATGTTGCCTTTAAATTCTTCTTTGCATAGTGATGGTATCCAAAAGGAACAAAAACCCAACACCTAAAGCAGCGATGTGTGATGAATGCAGCGGTACTCAACATCCCCTCTGGCCTCCTAACCGGTGGGCTCGGACTGCAGAAGCTACACAGTTATGAACTGTTTCCTAGACTCTCCTGCACAGGTTCCAGATGTAACTTAAGTTTCGCCAAGGAGATGCACTATCCTGAAATGCTGACAACAGACACGAGCGGGGGACATCTCTGTGATTTCTGACGATGGGCACAGCCATGAAGACTTTGTGTTTCAGCTCCCTGGGTGCAGGCTCCTAGCCTAGTGAGGGTGGAGTAGTCAGACACAGGGACAACGAGCATCTGCTCTTGGCAGTACGGATCAAGCAGACGCTGGGGGGCTCTAGGACCAATAGTGGTGGCACTGACAAGTGTGTTCCCCCCAACAGCCAGGATGATATGCCCATAGAACAGCTCTTCTGGTGATTATTTTCTGATTCCCTATCACCCTGACCATGGGGAAGGGGCAACCGCCGGGCTAGCCCCAGCTCAGAGTTCAGGTTCCTTTCTGGAGGATCGCCCTAGCGTCTCCTCTTCTAGACAGCTCACCGATCTTGTAAATACCTACTTTTAAAAAGTTAAATTTTTTTTCTGCTTAAAATAGCTAGCATTGTTTCTGTTTCCTTCAGATGAAACCTGATTGACTCAAAGAGTAATGGAGTTTATCGTAGCAGTTTTTTAAATGGGGGAGACAAAGGGGGAAATTACACCAGTCAATGCACCAGAAAGCAAAACTTCCTAAAACCCACTTTATCCATTTTTCTCCTGGAAAGTCCCAAACTTCTTAAGTGGAGAAACACATTTTTAAAAACAATATATGTGGGGGCGCCTGGGTGGCTCAGTGGGTTAAAGCCGCTGCCTTCGGCTCGGGTCATGATCCCAGGGTCCTGGGATCGAGCCCCGCATCAGGCTCTCTGCTCTGCGGACAGCCTGCTTCCTCCTCTCTCTCCCTCTGCCTCTCTGCCTACTTGTGATCTCTGTCTATCAAATAAATAAATAAAATAAAATCTTAAAAAAACAATATATGTGGAATAGTAGTAGCATTTCTGTTTTTTAAAAAATCTGTACCGGGTGCCTGGGTGGCTCAGTGGGTTAAGCCACTGCCTTCGGCTCAGGTCATGATCTCAGGGTCCTGGGATCGAGTCTCACATTGGGCTCTCTGCTCAGCAGGGAGCCTGTTTCCTCCTCTCTCTCTGCTGCCTCTCTGCCTACTTGTGATCTCTCTCTGTTAAATAAATAAATAAAATCTTAAAAAAAAAAATCTGTACCAACGTAATGACAGATGCAGAGAAAAAGCTTAGAAATCCCTACCCTAAAATGTTCAGTACAATAACCTAAGATGAATGGATGAATGATGAATTTTGTTTTCTTCTTTCTCTTTCCTCATTTTTTTTTGCATGGATGAATTTTGTTTTCTTCTTTCTCTTTCCTCATTTTTTTTTGCAGTAACTATGTATTGTTTTGTAAAAAATAAAAGCTATTAACCTTCCTTTTCATTCAATAGAATGATATCCATGCCCCCCCTCCTCCCGCCAGATAGACCCAGACTCCTTTCTAGTCAATCCATGTGGAACAAAATGTTCAGATGCTCTGGTAGATCAAATAGCAGCATAAAATTTACCATCTAAGAGCACATGCTTTTTTAAGTTTGCGAAGAATACGATGCAAATAATTCTATCAGAAGCATAAGGCATTTTATGTTTGTTTTTGTGAGTATGAGAATAGAATTTGGAACTTAAACAATCTATGATAAGTTAGACTAATGAGACTAAATTTAATTTTAACTTCAAAGCAAACAACTTTAAAACCAATCTACCAAGCGTAGTTGAAATACAAGTAGCCCTAACTGCTTGAAAAGGCTGGAAAGCAGCTGTTCTTGCTTTGTTTTGCAACATTATCACCTGCAAGACTTCCTGGAATTGACCTTGTGTCCTGACAGCAAACCCTGTCCTTGAATGAACTTTCAATCAAAGGAACACGGGCTCATTTCCACCATTACCATGGGCTCATTTCCACCATTACCACAAACATGATGAACAGAGACAAGAAGACGAAATACTGTTTCTAGCCCCAAATTAGGCCTGTTTCCATAAGATTTATTATGGAATAAGATTTTTCCACACACATACTTTGATCATTCTAATAGCATGTAATATTTTACTTCTATCATTTACCAAATATTTGCAGAGAGTTATCTCTGTGCGGGACCCCGGAGTAGGCACCAGGATTCAACCGTGCAGCGGGCAGATGTTGCTGCTGACCTGAGTGAGTGTGGAGGCCAATGCAGAACCCATGGACATTAATGGGTAATGGAAACAATGGGAGCTAGGATGCAGGATGTTATGGGAGCAGGAGAGGTTCCTGACATAACCTGGGGGGTCAGAGAGACTCTCTGTCAAGGAAGGTCTAGCCCGAGACCTGGATTATAGGAGTTAGCCAGGCACAGAGAGAGAGAGAGGAATTTCCGGGCAGACAGAAGAGCATGTGAGAGCAGTGAGTACAAACAAATTGAAGAACTTTCAGTTTAATAAGGCTAGAGTAGTATGTAGGGGTGAGGAAAGGATGAGTAGCACAATGGGAGGCTGGAAACACAAGCAGAAAATAGATTGGGTATAGAGTGATTATATTGTTCTTGTCCAGTCCGGGACATTTTTGAGAGTGATGATTGTGCCAGGACGATAGCTGTAAACCAGGACATCAGATCGGGATGATTACTCAGAACCACTGAAGTGCTTTAAGCAGAGAAGAGGAACGATCATGATAAGACTCTTGGGTATTATAAAAATCTCTCCGGACACAGTGTGGAAAATGAACTGTTGTGGTGTTGGGGTGAGGATTACAACCCCAGGAACAGGGAGATGAGTTAGGATAGTTCAACTCTAGAATTTGCAAACTGTGCATTATTGAGCTGGTGAGACCTGACGGTGGCCTGGACTTCAGAAAGGGAAGTGGAAAAGGAAGGAAGTAGGTGCGTTCACGAGTTTCAATCACTCCTTTGTTCATTCATTCCATAATTATTATTTCAGTATTGTGCTAGGGACTGAAATTTTCAGTTTCAAATGGTCCCCACCCACATGAAACTCACAGTTTAGAAGGGAGTGTGGACACCACTCATTGACTGAACAGTGGAGGAAAGAGTTAGGGGGAGTCAAGGGTGACACCCAGTTTTCTAGTTTTGGTAACAGGGTGAATTGTGATGCTTTCTCTAAGAAACAAACAGATCTGGGGAGAGAGAGGGGTGTTGAGTTCTGCTCTGAAGAGCTGCATCATAAGAAGCAATGAGTTCTGCACAGAGAGCCTGTAGTTATAAATCAAAGCATACAATCTTATATGTATAAAATCAAAGCAGACGAGTTAAAATTTCCTCTCCTTTAAGACTATTTCCAATTAATACATCCTCATGCTTATCATCAACATTTACACAATCTATGTATCCACAGACTAGTTTTCACATTGAATTACCTGCACAAATTCAACATACACATCCAAAATGGTGCCATAGGCTTCTATTGGAAAAATAAGAATTTTGCATTTGTTCCAAGGATCGACTTGGTCCTCTGCTTAAATAATCTATTAACATGGCTGCTTTAATAAAGCCTTTATCTGGACTACTTAATCTTATTCCTTGTCATGTCTAAAATCCCAGAAATACTTCTTTTTCCCATTGGTCAGTCCTTTATGAAGCCTGTATGAAGAGTCAAGCACTACTTGAGATCAAGATCTCACTTCTTCCCCCAGTCTCCTCCTATCAACTTGTATTTGCCAAGACTTTCCTGGGTAAACAAAACAGAAGGTTTGGGATTAAAGCTACTTCTAACCCCCACTGACTAGTAAAGACAGAACCTAGAGAGCCAGGAAGAGAACAAGTAAACTTTTCAACCATCTTATCTGTGAGATTAAAAACTCTTGTTTCAACTGAGACATAGCTGGGATGCTCTAGAATTTTGTCAAGCCCAAGAAAATGACTATATTTGAGATTATAGCAATTTATAGGACATTTTCTGAATCTGGACAGTGTTTGTGTAGGATTGGAAGGCTCACATAAAGAGTAGCTCCGTGTCTCAGATTTAAAAGCCACGAAGGTGATGGCCAAGTTTAAGCTTCTTTCTCTACAAAGCGAATCTGTGATAACAAAATCAATAATAAATCTGAACTGAATGGTAAGCCAGCTGGCTGCTGGGTTAACCAAACAGTAAGCTTATCATTTGAAATTGTGAGGGCACAGATAAATATTGAGCTGGAAACCCAAGCTTTTTAAATAGTTTAGATTATCACTGGCTATTTGAAAACATGGCAGGAAAAACTTCAGAGATCCCAAGAGACCTCAAGCTGATCTAAACCCGTTTTTAAGGGTGCTTTTTAAGAAAGCAGAAAGCAAATATGGCTCAAACTATAAGAACGGAAATGTGTAGCCAGTGGGTCTGAGGCTAACCCTCCTGTTGGTTCTGGTTAGATTCTGACTACACAGCTAGTTTCCACAAGGTAGGAGGGATAGGAGGAGCTAGAAAACCAATCAGAAAATATCTGCGGAGACCATGTCAAGGAGGTGCTCTGAAGAAAGTTTTAAAAATGGATTTATTTATCTTTCAGCAGTGAGGACTGAGAGGACATTATGAGTCTTCAAGGCTGTGAAGGGTTGGAAGCTGGCCAAGGCCCCTGGAAAGTTGGCACCTCTGTCAGAAATTCTATTTCACATTCCACTCGTCTGTGTTTGAGAATGAAATGCTATTTGGGCAACCTCAGGGCCACTCCTGAGTCAACTGTGCGGCGACCTGGCTCTGGCTTGGTCCAGGATGGGGGTTGGATCTGCAGAAGTTCCAGACCACACAGCCTGTGTCAATACCCTCTATTCAAAGGATCCCAGGGGCCCAGGGCAGAGCTCAGGGATCCCACAGATCTTTCAGTGTCAGAATAAATACGATGTTCCAAGCCACACTGGACCCCCGTGAACCCCAGGCCTTTGGGTCTAGTCCAAAAGAAACTAGCTTCCCCATGATGGCATATCAGTAACAGCAGTGGCTATCTGTTTCTCATGATTCTGCTCAGCCCCCCTCACAAGCTATTAGAAAAAGCTCTGTTGCTTGAAATTGTTACTAACAACAATGATCAGAAACCCAGTGGTTTCTAGAAAGGTATGAATCTAATCTAATTTCTGCCTCCTCCCTCAATTCCACAAGTAAGGAACCATTAACTTTCTTCACTCGGGTAAGTCAAGGTCTATGAAACTTTATGCTACTGGAAGCTTAGATAGATCAAGTTTCCATTTTTTCTTTGGAGCTGATTTTGATTACTCTGCTTATCTCCTCCCTCCAGTGTGTATTCAGTTCCTGGTGATTTCCTTGCCAATTAAAAGGCAGAAGAGCCCATAGTATTTGTAAAGAAGGCTAATGAAACCTGCTGCAAAAATAGAGTCAAATGCAAGATATAAAATGCAAGGTGTTCAAAACCGTCTTGCCTTAGAAATTAAAAAATTGCCTTAAAAAAAAAAAGGCCTTAAAAACGTTCACATATGTTGACCTGTAAATCTACTTCAGAGATTTTTACCTGAGAAAATTTTAAGCCAAAGCCATTCAATAGTTAAACAGTGTAAGCAAACTAAATAGCAAAAGAAGGTCAAAGTTATGGTT
Organism: Taxidea taxus jeffersonii; assembly: GCA_003697995.1. Classification (NCBI taxonomy): domain Eukaryota; kingdom Metazoa; phylum Chordata; class Mammalia; order Carnivora; family Mustelidae; genus Taxidea; species Taxidea taxus. Next base: position 15,327 of record ML101647.1, read on the forward strand.
TATCCAAAAATTGAGCATTATTTAGATGAAAAAATGTTTACTGAGTTCTTAATAGTGTTGGGAAAGAATTATGTCATAACATTTCATGGAAAAAAATCAACACACAAATTGTATACTTAATATTATCTCATATGTGTAAAAAATAAAATATGTGAAGAGACTAAAATGAAACACAACTGATCCTTGAACAACATGGCTTTGAACCGCATGGATCCACTTAGGAGCAGATCTTTTACAATACTTATAAATATGTTTTGTCTTCCTTATGATTTTCTTAACATTTTCTTTTTCTTACTTTAGTGTAAAAATACAGTATATAGTACCGATAACACACAAAATATGTGTTGATTGATGTTATCAGTAAGGCCTCTGATCAACAGTAGTACTGATCAAATTTTGGGGGAGCCAAAAGATATACTCAGATTTTCACAAAACACATGAGCAAAGGAGAAATGAGAGAGAAAGAGATGCAAATCAAGAAACAGAGAACGAGGGTTACTAGAGGGGAGGGTGGTGGGGGATGGGTTAAATGGGTGATGGGAATTAAGTGCACTGTCTTGATGAGCACCGGGTAATGTATGCAAGTGTTGAATCACTATATCAAACCTAAAACAAATATAACCCAGTATGTTAACTAACTGGAATTAACTGGAAAAAGTTATACCCAGATGTCAGCATCCCTAACCCTCCCATAGTTCAAGATTCAACTGTTTATCAAAAGGTTGATAATGATTGTTTTGGGGTGGTGGGACTTTGTGTGTTTGATTTCTTGTTTCCACTTTCCTACATATTCTAAACTTTCTATAACAAATACATATTATCCTAATAAAGAATAAAATAATTTTTTATTTAAAAATAAGATGGGAGGGGTGCCTGAGTGGCTCAGTGGGTTAAAGCCTCTGCCTTCGGCTCAGGTCATGATCCCAGGGTCCTAGGATCGAGCCCTGCATCAGGCTCTTTGCAAAGTGGGGAACCTGCTCCCTAACCCCCACCCCTTGCTGGCCTCTGCCTACTTGTGATCTCTGTCAAATAAATGAATAAACTCTTAAAAAAAAAAAAATAAGGGACGCCTGGGTGGGTGGCTCAGTTGGTTAAGTGGCTGCCTTCAGTTCAGGTCATCATCCCAGCGTCCTGGGATCGAGTCCCACATCGGGCTCCTTGCTCGGCAGGGAGCCTGCTTCTCCCTCTGCCTCTGCCTGCTACTCTGTCTGCCTGTGCTCGCTCCTGCTCTCTCTCTCTCTCTCTCTGACAAATAAATAAATAAATAAAAATCTATTAAAAAAAAAGTTAAAAAAAATAAGATTTGTGATGAGCACTGGGTGTCACATGTAATTAATGAATCGTTGAACACTACATCAAAAACTAATGATGTACTATATGTTGGCTAACTGAACATAACAAAAAAAAACTAATGATGTACTATATATGTGGCTAATTGAACATAATATAAAAATGAAAATAAGATGGTTGAGCCAGATTATTTCCAAGGTTTCTTTGGCTATACTCTGGATGGAATCCAGTCAAAATTCAACGAGTTAATGTTTTCATGGCCATGACCAATATATCTTCTTATTAAAGAAATAGTACAATTTTGGCCAGTATCAATGTTGGTTAAGTGCATTTCTTTGTGGCCATTAAACTGCAAATTCCTTGGGGGCAAGGACCATCAATACCATGAGGTAGGCATTCAACAAATGTTTGTTGAATTTAATTTAAATCTGATAAAAGAACAAGAGAGAATTATTAGAATTAATCACAGGGTGATAACACATTTCCTTGCCGGCTTGGACATTGCTGGACTAGACTATCCAAAACATTATTGGTATCTTATATTTTGGGTGAATTTTTGCCTCTATTAAATAAGTTAAATGACATATTCATTGCTACATTTATAAAACCAACGAACCAATCAGCAAAACAAAGAAACAAACTTTACCCTTCACAGAATACAGGCTTGTAATGAAAAATGCTCCAGGATAAGAATATCTTTAATGTCAGTTTACTGTTACCAGGTGGTGGTAAAACTCATCATGAGGTGACCCTCTGTCCTTCTATCACGAGGAACTAAAGAAAACTAATATCAAATGAAAATTTGATGGGTTTGATGGACCAGTACTACAAAGAAGAAGACATACTAGTAAGAGAATTCAAAACACATTCTCTGGTTGTAAATATCTCAATCAGTCTAGAAAAAGCCAAATAATATGTTTTTGAAGTAATAAAACAGTATGATTCTTTTCGTCTTGCCGTAGGCATCCCAGATGAGGAACAGTATTAAGAATAACTTGTGAAAAAAAAAAAAAGACACTATCTTTAGGGATATGGGATCCCGGTTACTGAAAACAGAAGGACTGATCCAAGGCTAGAAGAAGCCAAAACTGATTATGGAGGCGACAGGGGTGTTAACTAATGGCACGACTTGCAAAGAATCACTGCAGAAGCCAACCCAAAGGCAAAAAAAAAAAATCTCCTCAAAGTGCTCCTACTTTATTCTGGAGGTTCCATGGTAGCTTTGGTCTTAAACTGTTTAGCTAATTCTCAGAACTCTTATATTCAATTTTTCCCCAAGTAAAATAAAAAGATAAAATTACTACATCTGGGTTAAATAGAATCAGAAGGCATAATTCACTTTAATAAGGAAATTATTCTCTTTGGCGCCATAGTTTCCTATAACTGAATTTGGTTTCATAATTTGTGTGGGCATGAGCCAAAAGAGGGAAGGAATGTTTATGTCTTGGAGACAGAAAAGAGAGATGGCTGAAAGGGGTCCCTGTAAAAACCTCCGAGGGAACGCAAGGAGGCTGCGGCCACCAGCCAGTTTCGGAAGCACCGACCTCAGACACAAACTGAATGTTTTGGTTGCTGCTGCCTTGGGGGTACCCTTAATAGATCTACTAGGATATGGGGCGCCTGGGTGGCTCAGTCGGCTAAGTATCCAACTCTTGATTTTGGCTCAGCTCACGATCCCAGGGTCCTGAGACAGAGCCCCACAGTGGGCTCCCTGCTCGGCAGGAGCCTGCTTTTCCCTCTCCCTCTGCCCTTCCCCACATATCACTAGTGCGCGTTCTCTCTGTCTCTCAAATAAATAAATAAAATCTTTAAAAAAATGTTATCTACTAGGATGTGATTTTGAGTCCTCAAAGTCCTCTCGGATCTGCCAAGAGATGTTGCAAGGAAATTTTTGTACAACAAAAACCTTGGCTATTCCCTTGGTATTCATGGTAAAGGAACTGACCTGGACCATACTTGCCTACTGGGTTTTGCAGAGTAATTCAAAAGTTAAGTTCACTCTCCTATATCAGCAGTGAATTCAACACGTTGGTGTATTTCATCACGAAGAATCACCTGATTCCCTTTTTCTCTTTGGATCCCTACATCACATGTGGGGGTGCGTGTGTGTCTGTGTGCCCGTGTCTCTGTGTGTGCAGGGGAGAGGAAGACAAAGGCAAAGGGTCTGTGTTAATCAAGCACAGGTGTTATCATATGTGGGTAACATGAGCCTAAGAAAAAGGGTAAGAGGAGTAAATATCTAGACGGACTTAATAGATTCCCTACTGTTAAGGAAAATGATCCAAAACTTATCAACAAGGCAAAGAAGATTACTCCTTTTAAAATCATAACAATGCAGTGTTTTAACAAGCCCACTCAAGGATGAACTTTTTAGTATAATGTTAATTATAAGAGCCCAGTCTTTATGAAGTCGCATGTGTTAATTATAGATTTGTTCCAGCAGAAATACACATTATCTCTGTGTGGTAGAATGCTAACTCCAGAGCTTATAGCCTACTGCTCTTCAGGACATTAACCAGTGTTGTATCTAACCTAGCAATCTTATTCTAACATTATTTCATTAAACTGCCTATAAATGCTCTGTTCCTCAAATGATCCTTGAATAAGCTTTAGCATCTTACCAGTTCCAACATCACTTAATGAGATTTAAAAAATTTTTAACACACATCCCTCCTTCCTTTTTATGAGATCCTTGTTTTAAGTTTCTTGAGAAGTAGACTTTGATACCACCCATCTGCTCCAAGCTTTGTTTTTTTTAAGATTTTTATTGATTTATTTGAGAAAGTGAGTATGAGCAGGGTGAGGGGCAGAGGGAGAAGCAGACACCCCCCCCATCCCCCCGAGCAGGGAGCCTGGCTCGATCCCAGGATCATGACCCAAACCAAAGGCAGACGCTTAACTGACTGAGCCACCCAAGCTCCCCCATTAGCGCAAATCTTAATGCAAGACCCCAAAAGTCTTAATATCCTTTGGAAGTGCCTGTAGCAGTCTCCTCCCCTCAATGCTGTTCCACAGTGGACTATTCAGGAGAACGCTAAAGAGAATGCTGGAAGGTGCCTTCCCCTCCTTCCAAAGGAACTTGGCAGACAGAGCTATGCTGTCCCAAGGTCAGAAAATCGATGCCACCGCATGTCCAAGAAACTCTTCAGGCCCTGAGACTGAGGAATCATGTGCTCCTCTCCCCTCTTCAAGTGTCTACTGTATCCAGAGGATCATGGGAATGGCCAAGCCCTTTTCACATGGGCTGAAGGCCTTATGGCCTGCACTTGCTCACTTTCTACCAGGAACCTATAGGAGTTGCCAGATACCAACATAGCCCTTCTTCTTGCCCCCGATCTAAAAGAGGAGCCTGCCTTAGTGGACCAAGTTCACTCAGCACCCTTCAGGGAGAACGCACAGTGCACCATCTCCTCTCTTCCCGGCCTCCTTCTCTGCTTAGAATCCTCAGCAGAACTCGGCAGTTCCCGAGCATGGAACCAGCCACACGCCTATGGGACTTAAAATCTCAGATCACCTACAGCCCAAGAGGCAGATGCCACTCTCCTCCTCCACCTCACCTCGCTTCAGAAATAAATCTCACTGCAGAAGAAAATGAAATACAAAAGGAAGCACAGAGCATTTACAACCGAAAGCAAGAGCACACTCATTTCATTTCATTTCATTTAAATATGATAATTCAAAGAACTATTTCTCTCAAAGCTCACAGCTCCGTTTCATAAAATCATCTTTTCATTTATGCAAAATTGACTGTTATGCCATAGTTATTTTAGCAGTACAGACATTAGGAAAATATGGTTGTAGATTTATATAAGATAAAACATACCAAAAAATTGTAACAGAATTTTCCTCTGTTAGTAGAGGGAATTTTCCTTTAGTAGAGGGAGACTATAATGCTCCAAACCCTGATTGTGTGTGTGTGTGTCAATTTAGAAAATGGTTTCTTGTATGGGTCTTTCCATGGTGGACCCACCTTAGCCACACATTCTGTCCTTGAAAACTAACTCTTCTTAAGTGAGCTTGCAGGCTGCCATTTTGGCAAAGATAGCCCTTCTAGATTCTCTTTCTGTGAAATGTTAGGTCATCCACCCAACCGAGCCTGACTCCTGTTATCTTGTCCTTCGGCTATCACTGAACACAAAATATTGACCCCTTCCTCCCAGGGCAGCCCGCATTCTCGGGAGAGAAGGAAGGATACTGTAGGACTTAACTGATTCCTATTCTTCTCCACTTCATCCTCCTGTCCCAAGGCTTCTCCGTCCATTACCAAAACCAAAACCAAAGCCAAAACCAAAACCCCTTTCCGGCCTCCAGGACACACATGTAAATAACTGCCAGTCTGTTGGGGAATCCGTGCACCTTGCTTCCTACCTACCCACAATACAAAATATAACCCCCTGTCACAAACCAAACAGGCCGCAGATAGCTCATTAATTTTAATGAGTTCTGAATTCAGGTCCTAAACTATTTTATTTCCCCTTAAGTTTCATAAACCCAGCAATTCTAAAAGTCATGCTCAGCCGATGTCAAGAATGAAGCATCCTGGGGCCCCTGGGTGGCTCAGTGGGTTAAAGCCTCTGCCTTCGGCTCAGGTCGTGATCCCTGGGATAGAGCCCCACATCGGGCTCTCTGCTCAGCGGGGGGCCTGCTTCCTCCTCTCTCTCTGCCTGCCTCTCTGCCTACTTGTGATCTCTCTCTCTGTCAAATAAATAAATTAATTAAAAAAAAAAAAAAGAATGAAGCATCCTCAGCAAATGGTGTCCATCATTTAAAACATACTACAGTGTGTGAATTCAGGCCACCAGATAGGATGCAAATGGAGCCATTTCACTCATGGTATTCAGAGACTCTTTTTACCAATTTGGGAACATCTATGGTTCCTTTCCCATCTGTTGTCTTTTCTTTTTAGCTGTTAATTAGCTCTCTGAACAGAAGGTGCGAGAGGCGGAGTATTTAATGTGGCAAAGAACATCACACAGGTTTCCACGATTCTCAGAGTGACCAGTCTCACTGCCTGCTGATATTGTCAATAAAGAGTGTAAGAGGACAGATGAAATTATGGTTTTATGAAATTGTGGAATTATGGGTTTTTGCATTACCATGCATTTATCCTAGTACCTCATTCATCCCTACTAATGAAAGAAAGGAAACCTGAAAGTGTTGTGTAACTTTATGCCACTCAGAAGAGCAACTTAAAAGAAATCTACACTCTTGTGAAATTTTTTTCCCTGTTGCTCCCAATTATGGATCAGAATGACTTTGCTCTTGTTTTAACAAGGTATTATTCAAAAAGAGTCACATTTAAAAAGCACTTTATATGCATGCTCTAAAAACTATGGGAAAATCTCATTTGGATGGAGCCCTGTTTAAACATTATAATAATTTGGTATGGTAACAGATGGTAACTAGACTTATGGTGATCGTTTTGTAATGTATATAAATGTCAAATCGCGATGTATACTTGACACTAATACAATATTGTACATTAATTTTAATTTTAAAAACTTAAAAATAAGGTAAGATGCTTAATTTCAAGTATGAGGACACACACTGCATCATGAAGTCTTTAACTGAGTGTGTTGACTCATTAGGAATATATTCGAAACGAGAAGAACTATCTTCTAATCAGTAGTTCATAAATTTCAGTCCCAATTTCCGTTCCAAGTTCATAAATTAGATTGCTGAAAGTTAGATAAAAACGATCTGTTACAAAATCTAGCGCCAAGAATAAAAGAAATTGTAATAGAAGCGTGATTTCAGTGTTTGCTTAGGTTAAGAGTTTGGTAGTCAAAAGGGTAAAATCACGAAAACATCCTAAAAGAACAGAATCACAGCTTGCCGGGTATTTTCTTTTTTTTCTTTACTCACCATATCCCTTGGAATTTTACTTATCGACTAATAAAAATGGCAATGAACAAGAACTGCATACAAAATCTGGTGAGACTTCTCTATATGTTATCATGGTAGAAAGGTATTTTTTCTGACTTTCTCCTAAAAACCAATTTTTTTGAAACCGTCTAATGGTTAATAAATACAGTAAATGCTAAACTGCAAACCAACTCCTGCAGCTTCCAACTGCATATCCTAGTTTTAAAGTCTGGACCATAACGAATGCTTTCCTCAGGAGGGTACTTCGCATTTATTTATGATGGTCAATTTTTAAACATATGCCTGAAAAATGACACAATCTTGAGAAATGCCCAAACACACCGAAGCACAGACTGTAACTTCACCTGGTTCTAAAATATTAAAGTAAGCCATCAATCCACAAATAGCTTATACAAATTCCTAGCCATGCCACAAAGGAGGTCTAAAAAAAGACTTTTTATGTCTAAGCAAAAGATTTTAAATATAGCTTAATTTCAGCATTTATTTGTTGAAACGGCTTCGAAAAAAGTCTCCCAGTTTGTGCTCAGGAAGAATGCTGGGTTGGAGAGACCAACTCAAAATTATTAAAATTAAATATTAATGGTGAATTGTATTAAAGTGCCAAAAGAATTATCAAAGGTTCTGACAATTTCACAAATAGTCGCACAGCTGGAACCATAACTCAGCTTTGTTTTTCTTTTTCTTTCCTGCATTTCCGCGAAGGCTACAGGAGGACAGAGCAACCTTGTGAGTGGGAGATACGAATTTGCCTTAAGCTGCTTTCACACTAATCTTCTCTTAGCTGAATAGATAGGAGCTCTTCTCCCCCCTACCCCAAATGCTAATTAATCTGTCTTCATTTTACTTTCCTTCCTCTATTTCAGTAAAGAAATTGTACGGTTGTGTTTTCTCTGTTCTATAACGGGGTCAGGTTAGGGCAATCTAAAATACTCCGAAGGCATTTTGTTTTTAACAGGACAGAACCATTAACAACAGAAACTTTAAAATCCTCCTCCATAACTGGGAGAGAAGCCCACCTGCAGTGCTGTGTTTATTTCCACCCCCCGGTTTTCGTTTTTTCCCTGGCAGGTAGCCTGCAAGCATGATCAGTAGGAGGCAGAAAGAGCTGGAGCTTGAGGTCCTCATAGTTCTCCCCCAAAGACAGGCTTGGAAGGTTCCTCTTCTAAACACTACTGGTGACTCTGAGAAGCTTAATTTTTCTTTAAAACAAACTTTTCAGGTTTGAAAACTTTTTTTTCCCCATGGACGTTTAAAATTAACATTTAAAAAAAAACTGAAGTATATGTGATATTCATTGACTTTAAAATATAATTTTAAAATAAGATATACTCAGGAGAGGATGCCTTGTCTAACATGGTACCTGACTCTTAAGACAGTATCTGGCCCAGAGAAGGTCTTCAGTAAATTTGCTTTAATCCATGAATTTAAAAAAATGAAAGAACTATAAATGAATCCTTAAATCCAGGCCAAAAACAAACAAACGAACGAACAAACAAAAAGGAAAAAAAAGAAAGAATGTAGTAATGTGGTCCCTACTCCTTCATGGCAAAAGCCAGAGGTAGCCAGTTAACATTTTAGTATGGGCTAACTTAGTCATACAACTGCCCATAACACACATAAATCATGATGCATATTTTATCTTAAAACTCTTCTTTTTAGTGCTTAATAGGTAGCGAATATATTTACATACATTAAGTATTCTTTTGCGACATCATTTTACTGGCTATATCACATTCTAATAAGTCAGTGCGATAATTTCTCAGTAATTTAACTTTCTTCCCTATTTTAGAACTTTCAGGTTGTCCCCTTTTTGGCTTTATGATTATTGATATTAACAGCTACGGACACTTGTGTGGCTGAATCCTGATGACTATTCATGAAGATTTCCTGCTATTAAATTGCAAAAAGCAGAATATTAATAGCTTGATTTGTCATTGGCAAAATATTTTGGTAATTTAAATCAATTTCAGGGGTAGCCTGAGGTATACACTGCCTGCAGATATGCTTGCTGGGTTCCAGTTTATTATTTCCAACACTATCCACCCCTATCTGACTTTATATTTTCATGGCTCATCAGAACAATTATTCTCCAAGGAGCTGGTTACCGAACCCTCAAAGACAGCAGGAAACTTGTTTCTCCTTCATTAAAAATAGCTCCATGGGTATTTCCAGCTGTTCTTTCATGCCCAGCTGGAGTAGTATATATCTTTTAATTCTTTTTCCGGTAGCAAGCACATTTTCTAAAATGAAGCTTTTACTATTACAACTTCTCAAATCTTCACTGTGCTCATTCTTAATAAGTGAAGTAAAATATGAATTGACTCATATTTAAACTAAAAGAAACAAAACCTGACCTTTTCTGCTAGTTAGGAAAAAGAAAGGAATTTCAAGTTGCAAGAAAGAAATGAATAAAAGGTAGCCTTCATTTATTTTCTTAAAGAAGTATTTATGGCTATCTGTGAATAACTATCTCTAGAAGAATATTAAAATTTTCTTTAAATACTTATCTCCAGTTGGTAAATAAAGTATCTAGAATTGTTGTTTTAAGCTGATAACCAAAATGCAATCCTTTATAAATGTGAGTGGACACAAAATAATATGACATCTGACTATCTACTTGGATTTCAAGGGAACTATACACATTGAGCTCAGAGTGATCACTTGAGTAATTAAATGGTCTCTGCATTTTACCTATAACCACTATAAATTAACAAAGAAAAAATTTCTAATCTCATAGGACTAGTGCCATAATATTTCTAGTAATGACAGAGATACTCAGCACGCTTTATAGAAGTTAGTAGAGGAGGACTTGCAACCTTTTCCAAAAGGGTCTCTGAGAGCGACTTTAGTGAATTTTGAATGCTTATAACAAATGTCCTCTGGAACTAAAAAATATCTGATTCCATGAGAAAACACGCACACGCGCGCGCACACACACACACACACACACACACAATTCTTTTAGATCCTTTTTGTCATTTCTTAAAAACTCAAATCTTATATGGATTTCTTGCAAATTATGAAATAATATATTTTGCATACAGTACTTTTCTAAATACACCTATTTTCATGTATCCAGTCACAAAAGATTTTTCATCTTCTAAAATTTATGTGCAAAGTATTTTTCCATAACCTTTACGAGTTCACGGGACACCAGTATGGAGGGTAACCGGAGACTTCTAAATATGGGCATGATTGCAAGAAGCCCTTGTTTCACCCGCACTAAGAGCCCCACAGCCACATGCTGATACTGAAGTTTCATGTTATTAAGGGAACATTCTTGGGGCTTATATAACTTTTTTATTTTCTTTTCAAATACGCCTCAAATTTTCATGCTTTATGTACATGTTAGGATAACCAGATGCTCTTCTGAATTATGACCTTAAGAATTTCAACTTGGCAAAAAGTTAAAAAAAAAAATTCACCTTAGTAGTGATTTTAGTCAAGGAAAGAAAGAAGATTTCTGGGGTGATTTTCTATTTTAACAAAAAACTACTCTTCCTCCTAAACTAATCCAGAAGCCTCTCTCTGTATCTTGGCTGGGACACTCCTTGCCTACCAATAACAGAGCTCTGTACTTCTCCTTCATTACTAATCATTTGCTGCAGTTAACACCTTCCTCCCCAAATACGTTGGGCCCATTAAATTTGAGCCTTCTTCTGCTGGCTAGCCACCAGGTTATTTTTTAAGATGTCTTGCCTACTGAAATTCACAAACAAACCTTGATTATTCCTAGCTGGGTTCGGGCTCTGCAAGAACACAGCGCTCTCAGAAGCAGAGCTGAGGCCCGGGACAACTCCCTTCACATGTGAAGTTATTCAAAGACCTCCCTTCCTTATCCTTAAAGTACTGATGACTCATAAAGAGTAGGACCTATTCTTTGCAAAACCATAAGCTTCTACCAAATCAAGCTACTAGGACATACCAGTTTGGTTAAATCAGAATAGGTGTTCAACCCACTGGTGCCCACATGTGCCTTCTGAATTATTTAACAGTAACTTTGTTGAGGAGATGAATGAATAATACAAGCTTGGACTCCCAGTTAAATCTCACCAAATCTACTTTATCTTACTGTCACCTCTGAGATGTGAATATTATTCTGTAGGTGAGAGGTTCTTGACAAGGATGACTGTAACCTCCAGGGGACATGTGGAAATGCCTGGAGACACTTGATTGTCAAAACTTCGAGGGGGTATTGGTTGCTCTAGGCCCCTAGTGAGTAGAAGCCAAGGATGCTACTAAACATCCTACATACACAAGACAGCACCCCCCAACAAAACATCATCTTACTCAAAATGTTAATAGTGCCAAGGTCGGGAAATCCTGCTTTAAGAAAACAAAACAAGGGCGCCTGGGTGGCTCAGTGGGTTAAGCTTCTGCCTTTGGCTCAGGTCATGATCTCAGGGTCCTGGGATCGAGTCCCACGTCAGACTCTCTGCTCAGCAGGGAGCCTGCCTGCTGTTCTGCTTACTTGTGATCTCTCTCTCTGTCAAATAAATAAATAAAATCTTAAAAAAAGAAAGAAAGAAAATGAAACAAAAGTAGCTAAGAGGAAATTATTCCCTTGAACCTTTGGAAAGGCTTACCACCCGGGCAGTATAGAGCTCTCACTTAGAACTTCATAGCTGGAAGACAAAGGGCCCAACAGAAGGCCCATGATGGCAGCACCCCAATATATTCTTATAAAGGAGTTTAGTAAACATGATCCAGAGTATATAGACTAAATTCCGGAGAAAATATCATCATCATCAACTTGATAGGGCTCGTAGCTAATGAGAAACCCATCCTTCACATTGAATTTGCACAGAGTACCTGTGAACTGAATGGAGAATAAAAGAGAAAACAGATGCTAACCAAGCCATCTAAATTAGGTAGAGCCTTTTGTGATCCATTTAAAATCTTTTCTTATTTTGGGAAATGTTGAGCTTGGGGGAATGGGGTACAAGTAAGTATCTTCAGTGTCATGTCGGTGCTGTGACACATGAGAAAACCTCCAGCCATTTTCAGATTTTAATCATCCCACTCACATTATAGATGCAGGCTATCTGGCAGATGCTCAGAGGAAAGAGCCGTATCAGTCCTCAGCATCTAATTACTTATCTTAGAGAAAATTAGGCAAGATTCCAAGTCTACAGAAGACTCATGTTCTGTCGGGAGTTATTAATTACAAGCAGACTTAAGAAGCATTAATTTGTTTTGGTAATCACGCCAGGGTGTGTGCAGCTCTGCCAAAAAGCACAGGAAGTGAAGATGAGGGAGAAGGTGAGCTGCTCAGCTCGGCTGGTAAAGGGGGGATTAAAACCAGATGGCCCCAATTTGTCTCTTTTAGCCAAATTCCAAATAAAAAATTCCTTGCGCTGAAGTTTAAATTAAACTGATGCCTGAGTGCCCCACTCCTGAGTAAGAATCTAAGTCAACTCCATCTTTATGATTTCCGGGTTTGTTGTTATTGTTGTTTTGACGACCATAAGATAGTTACAGCATACTCTGGCATATAAACACACCTCCACACACACTGGCATACGTGTGCAAATAAGAATGGAAGAGAACAGACAGAAGTTTGAACAGGTTATCTTTGTATGGTGGAATTATATGGGATTTCAATTTTCCTTTTATTTTTCTATGACGTTTCTGAAATTTCTACAATTTTTAAAAAAGATCTTATTTATTTATTTGAGGGAGAGAGAGATCATAAGTAGGCAGAGAGGCAGGCAGAGAGAGAGGGAGGGAAGCAGGCTCCCCGCTGAGCAGAAAGCCCGATGCAGGGCTCTATCCCAGGACCCTGAGATCATGACCTGAGCCGAAGGCAGAAGCTTAACCCACTGAGCCACCCAGGTGCCCCTGAAATTTCTACAATTAAGCCCATGTTATTTATAATCAGAAAACGACTTGGAGGGGCACCTGGGTGGCTCAATGGGTTAAGCGACTGCCTTTGGCTCGGGTCATGATCTCAGGGTCCTGGGATAGAGCCCTGCATCGGACTCCCTGCTCACTGGGGAGCCTGCTTCTCCCTCTCCCTCTACTGCTCTGCCTGCTTGTGTCTCTCGCTCTCTTTGTCAAATAAATAAATTTTTTAAAAATCTTAAAAAAAAAAAAAAGAAAACGACTTGAAATAAGGTAACTATACCCGTCCCATCCTTCTATCCTATTCCCTAACTATAATCTAGTTCTACTGATACTGCTCTACTTTAGGGGCACCTGGGTGGCTCAGTGGGTTGAGCCTCTGCCTTTGGCTCAGGCCGTGATCTCAGGGTCCTGGGATGGAACCCCGCATCGGGCTCTCTGCTTATCGTGGAGCCTGCTTCCTCCTCTCTCTGCCTGCCTCTCTGCCTACTTGTGATCTCTGTCTGTCAAATAAATAAATAAAATCTTAAAAAAAAAAAAGTCGTGGGACGCCTGGGTGGCTCAGTTGGTTAAGCGGCTGCCTTCGGCTCAGGTCATGATCCCAGCGTCCTGGGATCGAGTCCCACATCGGGCTCCTTGCTCGGCAGGGAGCCTGCTTCTCCCTCTGCCTCTGCCTGCCTCTCTGTCTGCCTGTGCTCTCTCTCTCTCTCTAACTAATAAATAAATAAAACCTTAAAAAAATTAAAAAAAAAAAAGTCGTCAATCAATTCCAGTTCATAGCCAGAGCCACATCAAACATTAAATCTACTATCACTGGAAAGAAACACATAGACCTGTACCCCTGAAACAAATAATATGTTATATGTTAATTTAAAAAATAATAAAAAGAAAATAAACATCCTTTTAAAATGAAAGTCTATATAGTTAGACTATCTAGAAAGGTAATGAAAGTCTAGCATGAGTAGAAAATGAAGAAAATCCTAGTGCCTACCACTCAGGTAATGATGCTGTCTTGATAGGAGTCAATAGGTGAGAAGTACATTATGCCCATAATGATCCTGGAAGCAGATAAGTGATCTTGTCCTTTAGCTATTCCAGTTTCTCATTGTTAACCACTGGGGAATTTCTGTTTGACATATGACAGTTTCCTGGTGAGTATAAGGCCATATGGATATTCCCAGGGCTCTTCTAAAATGATAGATAGTCCTAGAAACTCTTGGGTTAAAGCACCACTTACAGAATACCTTCTGAACAGATGCTATAGTAGTAGATGTTCTGAGGCCACAGAATAAGGAAAAGATACAGTCCCAGTAAGCATCAACCTCAGGGAGACCTGGGAAAACAGTTCTTTGGACCAAGAATCCTTCACCCACTCAATACTCTTACACTGGCCTTTGGCCACTCAAGCTCTCCCTCACAAAGTAAAATTTATCTGTCCTATTTCTCATTCTTTTAAGCTTTTGCTCCCTCTGAGCTAAGATGCCAGCAGGTAGAAATATGTTTCCTCCAAGGAAAATACTTTTTGGTTTAACAGAAAAACAATACCCTGACCCAGAGGAATCACTTAATAGCAAGAATTTTATGTGACCAGCGGACAAGTCAAGAAACACAACATTACTAGGAATTCAGAAGTCCTTCTCATGCTTCTTATCATTAACCCCTTCCAAGATGAACCACTCTTCTGCTTTCAACACCAGAGATTGGTTTTGCTCATTTCTGAGCTCTTTTTAAGTGGTATCATCAAGAATGTATTCTTCCATATCTGATTTCTTCTGCTCAACATTATGTGAGTTTAATCCACGTTCATACGTATAGTTGTAAATCACTCATTCTCTACTTGCTTTACAGTATGTCAGTGTAAATCCACAATGGTTATTTTACTGTTCTACTGTGGAACAGCATTGGGTAATTACTCATTTGGAGTTGTTACAAATAGCCCTTCATGAACATTTTTTTGTGTGCCTCTCGGTACTCAGATATACTATTTTCATCGGGTGTATACACAGGTGCAGAACTGTTGGGACATGGGAACGCATAGCTCTAGCTTAAACAGATCCTGTCAAACAGTTTCCTAAAGTGATTTTATAATTCTGCTTCCACTTGGGATTTTGAAAGCTGCAAAAGCACACTGCTTCTACCCTACCAGTAAGAAAAAACATAGTCTACAAAATCATAAGTTTTCCTGAGCTCATCAGGCAGCTGAGGTTATGAGGCAGCCAAGCAAACTGCATTACAAGGAGGGAGAAGACCATCCAAGGAGAGATGGGACACATGAACTGTTCCATCTACGGCAGAGCATGGGTGAAAGTTGTGACCACCATAAAAAAGGAGGTAAAAAGATATCAACCCAAATTGTTCATGAATTCTTAAAAGCCAGGCCATCTTTTAAAATAGTTGGGAACCTTAAGCAAAGAAGGAGTTTGCACTCAGCTCGAAAGCTCTTTACCATGAGTCTCCAGTGGGTGCTCGTGAACAAGATTGGGCACAGGGTGGGGGACCCACGAGAACTCCCCTCAATGGAACAGGTATGGGGGAGGTGATTGGCTACTGTTTCAAGACAAGCACAAAACACTATTTCCTTGGATCCTTCTCTCATAAAAAGCAAAAGCCTTAGGCTACTGGGAAAGCAGCAGCAACCCTTCCATATCTAAGACCCAGGTAATACACCATTATTTCTGGTGAAGGAACCGAAATAAAAGTAATCTCCTTGTAAGGGTAGAGTAGAAGCAAAAATCCTCTGCTCCTGGGGAGGGCATAAAATCCTTTCAGGCCTACATCTTACACTTATAAAAAGCAGAGTTCTGCTACCAGGCTAAGAAAGGCAGGATCTCTTTTCTCAAAAATCACCATAGATACAAGGCAGACTTTGTCATAGGACAGGGTTGCTGAGAAAATCCATCCCCTGAGACCCAGGTGCACGGGAACTGCTTAACAGTGAGGCTGAACCCAGGCAACAGAGAGCCCCCACAACAAGCCTAGTACAAGTACCAAGCAAGAGCAATGTGGTGCTGGGAAAGGCAAGAGCATGGAAAAGGATCACTTCTGTGGAATGGGCATGCAGGGACATTGAAAGATGAGAGAGAGGCGTGAACATTGAGCAAAACCTTTTGCATGTCAGGACAAGGTAGCAGGAGCCATTCCCCAGGAATGTGAAGCCTCTGATGGACTGAAGATAACCATGACAACAACAAACTCAACCCCCCTCCACTCTGATACATCCCCACACTAAGAGGAAGGCTACCCATTTCCAGCTGTGAATATTATTTACTTCAGTCTCTGCTGATTTTCTACACAAAACTCTAATCATTCATTCCAAAACTATGAGAGACATAAAAAAGCAAGAAAAAAAAATAACCCCAACCTATTCAGGAGATAAAGCAATCTGGCATAAGACTCAAAGACGGATGACCCAGTTGGTGGAACCATCGGTCATGGACTATAAAATACTTAAGATTAACATGTGAAATGATTCAGTAAAAAAAAATTAACTATGAACAAATGGTGAATTTCAGCAGAGAGATAAAAACTATAAAAAGAGTTAAATGGAAATACTAGGAAAAAAAATATCAGAGGTGGAGAATTCCTTTGACAGATTCATAGGCATACTGAATACCAGGGAAGGAAAAACCAGTGAACTTGAAAACAAGTCCATAGAAATGATCCAAATGGAAACACAGTGGATAAAAAAATAGTGAGAGAAAAAATAACAAAGTACCAAGAGCTACTCAAACAGTGTAACATATGTGTACTTAGAGTCCCAGAAGATGAAGAAAGAACCAGCAAAATGTCTGAATTTTCCAAACTTAAAAAGAAAAAGATATCAAACCACATATCCAAGAAATCCAGGGAACTTCAAGCAGGATAAATGCCAAAGTGGGGGAAATACACTTACATACATGCTAGACAAACAGCTGAAACCCATAGTTAAAGAAAACATCTTTAAGATCACCAGAGGGAAAAAAAGGAAACATTATACTCAGAGGAGCAAAGGATTACAGCGGATTTCTCTTCAGAAATTATACAAACCAGAAGACCATGGGGTGACATTACTAAGGTACTGAAATGAAAAAGTTGTCAATACAGCATTCTATAACCAGCGAAACTCTCTTTCAAAATGAAGGCCAAAATAATAATAACAAAATAACAGAATAATGATAACATTGAGAAGAAGAAGGAAGGGGAGGGGGAGGGGAAGGTGTCCGCAGCAATGACGACACAGGTCTTATCTCAGCAGCAGTATATGAGAGCTACCCTTGTTTCACATCCTTACAATACGTGGTGTTTTCTTTTTCGTAGGCCATTTTGGTGGGCGTGAAGTTGAGGCATATGTGGTAGACAAAATAATGGCTCCCCAAAATGTCCACACTCTAGTTCCCAGAACCTGTGAACACATTACCAATAGGGCAAAAGAGAATTTATAGGTGTGACCTTAAAATGGGATTATTGTGGATTATCTAGGTAGACCTAATCTAATCACAGGAGTCATAGAAGTGGAGAACCTTTCCCAACGGAGGTCACAGACAGATGTGACAATGGAGTAAGTGTCAGAGAGATGCAACATTGCTGGCTTTGAAAACAGAGGAAGAGGAGGAAAAAAACAAGGAATGAGGGTAGCCCCTAGAAGCTAAAAAGAAAGGGACGGAGATTCTTCCCGAGAGCTTCCAGAAAGTAATGTGCACTACCCACATCTTCATTTCAGTGCAGTGAGACCTGTGCTGGACTTCTAACTTACAGAACTGTAAAGTAATAAGTGTGTGTTGTTTTAAGGGGCCAAATCTAGGGTAATTTGTTATAGCAGCAACAGAGCACACATAGACATATTTGTGGTTCTAATTTGCATTTCCTTAACGGCTAAGAGAGTTGAGCAACTTTTCATGTTTATTGGGTATCTTTTTTCATGAAGTGTCTTCAGATTTTTTTGTCCATTTTTCTATTGTTGCTTATCTTTTCCTCATTGGTTTTTAGGGCTTCTTTATGTATTCTGTAAGAGTTTTTTTTAAAAAAAGATTTTATTTATTTATTTGAGAGAAAGACAATGAGAGAGAGCATGAGAGGGGAGAGGGTCGGAGGGAGAAGCAGACTCCCCGTGGAGCTGGGAGCCTGACACAGGGCTCAATCCCAGGACTCCGAGACCATGACCTGAGTCAAAGACTGTTTCTTAACCCACTGAGCCATCCAGGCGCCTCTTGCCTTTATACTCTTAATAGTGTCTTGTAATGAAGAAAAATTTTAGTTAATATATTTTCATCTATCTTTGCTCCAGAATCATGCTGTTTTCATTACATTAACTTTTATAATAGATTTTGATATCTGAAAGTGTAAGGCCCCAGGTTTTTCTTTTTCAAGATGGCCCTATATTCTTTTCCCTTTGCATTTCCACATGAAATTTTAAATCAGCTTTTCAATATACACACCTATACAAAGCACTACAGGGATTTTGATGAGTTGGAGAGAGTGGTTATCTTGATAGTACTGAGTCTTTTAATTAGTGGAGAAAATACATTTTTCTGTTTATTGAAGCAGAGTTAATTTTTCTCCATGATATATTATAGCTTTACAGTATGGGCACTTAATGTTTTTTGTTATTGAAAATTATAATTTTTTGTAAGTGGTATCTTTTTAAAATTTCATTTTC
>ML101647.1:33991-44333 GCA_003697995.1 Taxidea taxus jeffersonii
AAAATTATAATTTTTTGTAAGTGGTATCTTTTTAAAATTTCATTTTCTATTTGTTGTTAGTAGGATATAGAAAAACAACTGATTTTTAAAATATTAACCTTGTATATGGTAAGAGTAAGGGTATTTATTAGGTAGCCTCTCATTTTTCTCAATAATGTTTTGTAGTTTTTATGGAAAGAGCATTTTATCTAAAATATTTTAGATGTTAACAGAAACAAAAGTATCTTTTGTAAATAGTGTATTTTTAAAATTTTATTTATTTGTCTTTGTTCATGATATAAAGAAATACAATTTCTTTTTTGTGTGCTGACCTTATACTCTCACCAATCCATCTCGAATTTTGTATATGGTGTGAGGTAGAAGAGAAAACTCATTACTCCCTACTTGCATATTCAATGAACCTACCACCTATCTTAATGTCTGCAGCATAATTATACTTGCAAAGTGGCTTTTGCCATGTGGGGTAACATATTCACAGGTTCCAGAAATTAGGGTGTGAACATCATTAGAAGGCCATTTGTCTACCACACTTTTGTTTTTCTTCCCCTACTGCACCAATTAGGAGTTCCAGCCCAATGATGAATAGAAGGGGAGATAGAAGGTATATTTGTCTTGTTCTCACTGTAAGGAAAAAAAAAAGCTTTCAATATTTCACTGTTAAGAATGATGTTTGCCAGAGATATTTTGCAGATAATCTGTACCAGATTAATGGACCTGTTGTCTATTCCTAGTTTGCTATGGATTTTTTAAAAAATCACAAATGGGCACTGAGATTTACCAAATGCTTTTCCTCTACTGACTAAGATGTTTATCTCCTTTTTCTGCTAATGTGGTAAACTATCCTGATTAATTTTCTAATGTCAAAATATTTTATATTCCTAGAATACCCCCTTCAATTGTGATATTTTATCTTTTTTAGTATATTGTTGCACTTAATTTGCCAATATTTTGTTTAGAATCATCAGTACTCTGGGATGGAAGCTTTCAGGCTAAAAATTCTTTTTTGTTCCATCTTGAGCAATTTAAGAACTGTAGATAATACTGAAATAAGAGTAAATCCTTTTCCTCAAGCATTTTATGATCTTCTGAAACTTGTCCCCATTGGTCCAACCACATAACAGTTCTTTCTGCTCCTAAGATTCTTTGTGATCTAACAATATCTAAATAAAATGAAACATGTCTGGGGGTTGGGGTAAGAAAAAGAACTTTATAGGAACCACATATTTCCAACAGAGCAGTCCATTCATTTATTTTCAGCATTTTAAAAAAAGATTTTATTTATTTATTTATTTGACAGAGAGAGATCACAAGTAGGCAGAGAGGCAGGCAGAGAGAGAGAGGGGAAGCAGGCTCGCCACTGAGCAGAGAGCCCGACATGGGGCTCGATCCCAGGACCCTGAGATCATGACCCGAGCTGAAGGCAGAGGCTTAACCCACTGAGCCACCCAGGCGCCCCTATTTTCAGCATTTTTGCCAGTCAGCAGTATAAGCTGAGTCCATCAAGGTGACGCTGGGTGCACTCTAGAGAGTGTTTACCTGCTACATTATTTGTGCTTAATAAATATGCAGTGACATTAACAGTGAAACCACCAGGTGGTGCCACTATAGGTAACGGTCTGCTTTTTCACTCCCAGTAGTAAAGAACGTTTTCTTTCTAAGTACTATCTGGAAAAAGCTCTTGGGATTGCGTACTAATAATTGTCTACTCCTTCATCCCACCCCTTACACTGCAGGTCCCCAAAGTCACCAAATATTTAACTCAGTATGGGCTCAAAGTTATCAGAGAAAAGCACTGGATTTGAACTGGAGGATTCGGACAGGTGTTCTCTCTACATACAGCCTGTGAGTCTTAGCATTTTTCAGCACTGAATTGTTACTGCTGCGTGTTCTGCAAATGAAAGCCTTTTAAACAGAAAAAACATACCATACAAGATAAGAAGAGATGGTGAGTGATTTTCATGAAGGTCAGAAGCCCAGATTTGATGTCAGCTGGGTTTAATTTTTTTTTTTTTTTACCTCCCAGGACAACATTAGTTCATTGAAAAAATGTGAATGACATCTACAAAGGCTTTGATTATAAAAGAGTCTTCATTAAGTCTGGGGCCTAATCACCACTGTAAGTGGGCATCTAAGACAAAAAGGCAGCAGGTCTCCTGGATTTCATGCTATGTAAAATGTATTCAGTCCCCCGTCCATTACCCAAGTATCTGTCAACAAAAGTACTTGCTGAGAGTTAATTCAGTTGAAGATCTGCACTGCAAAACACTTGACTGCATTGAGTGACAGACATATTGAAATGGTGACACACAGTCAACTCTGTGAAAGAGTCGGGGTCATGGGTATTTATGTTTGCTCAATTCCACTCACTGGGCATACACAGGTCTTTGTGTATTCCCAGAAAAAAACAATAATACTGGCCTCATGTTTCCACGGCGACTTCTGAGAGCAATTTTTAAATTTAAGAGTTACTTCTTTTAATCAACTATAATTTTCACCTAGATGATATTCCCAGGTTACCCTGATTTATATTACCGTGTTAATTTACTTTCTGCCTCAATGCAAGGTGAAATGTATTTGCCTAGGGCAAGAGAGGTTTTATTTAGGGGGTAGGTAGGCTGGAGAGGGATGGAGAAGCTGAGGGACATATGTTTATGGTAATATGATTAAAAATTGTAGGAAACGAGAACAAAGAACATAATAGATTTGAATAGAAAAATTATTAACTTAATAATTTAAAAAATTGTGCAATGGAAAAAGGTCTCTGCTTCAGAAAGGCATGTTGCTAACCTCAACACTGTGCAAACCAATGTCATATCCCTTTGTACACCATTTTTACATGAAATTACAGTATAAATTTCCCACTGTAAGCATCAATGAACATCTTAGTGGTTCTAGCCCAATCAATCAAATATACAGCCTTAAAAAAATTTTCTAGCGATTCAGTTAAAGCTCATTTTGGTGGGATTCTGAAACACTAACCACCACAGACTACTTCTAGCTAATGAACATGAAAAGAATTAGCAGAGAGTCAAGTGAGTGGGTAAAGAAAGCTGTTATTATTTTAAGCAAAATCAAAACAGATGGGGGAGACTGACACACATGTATTCAGATATGTGCCTGCCTCGCATTTAATCCTTTATGAATGGCTGATCCCAGATGGTGGGGGGATTCTGAGATACAGCAGCCATTTTCCTACTCCAATGTATAGTGAGCTCTATCTTTTCTGTCTAGTGGGTAATCCAAACGCCATCAAAAGGAGAGAAACCTTTTGAAAGCAGGCTCTCGGATATTTCGAAAATGAGGTGTTGATCAGTTTATCGAAGCAACTCTAAACATCTACCCGCCTTCTGCGCCGTCCAGTTCATTTCAGGTCGGGCTTCCTACTCCAAATCACACACATGCTGGGGTGCGGAAAGAAGAAAACTAGAGACAAACACAGTAAACACACTCTGCTGACAAGTGTCGGTGAACCTCTTGTTAACCACCGAACCCAGAAGGAGATGTGCCCTCCTCTGAACTCCCCCAGCAAGCCCTCTATACCTCTTCTGGAATATCTGGACGTATTTCCTCTGGAGTATCTGGAAATATCTGCAGTATTTCATCTCCGAAAAGGATAAGGATAAGAGAAACACGAATTCTAACAGAGCAATTATAGCACTTTGTTACATTTATTTACATGCTGATTCCCATCACTGGATACTGAACTCCCAGAGACAGCAGCTTCTTCAGCTTTGAGACTTGGCACACAGCACAGTGCCTGCCAGACAGGGGGAAGTGATTCAGATACAATAATAGCGGCTACTTATACCCATCGTGTGCCGCGCCCTGCGCTAGACATTTTACTTACATGATCCCGTTTAATCCTCAGAGCCACCTAATCCCTATCTGACAGATGAGGCAAGCTCATGGAAATGAAGGAAAATGTTTCAAGACTTTGCAGTAGGTAATGGCAGAGCTGGCATTCCCACCCAGGCCTGCGTGACGAGGAAGTCCTTGAACTTGCAACTATACCAATGGGCCAGCTCCCATAGGCTCAGGCCATGAGTTGTAGGGTGGGAGGGCTAAGAAATGATCAGCGGCACTGATGTGGGAAGCGGCCAAGGGCAGACTGTACGCACTGGGCACAGCGTGGGCAGCCTCTGCACCAACACCGGCGTATGGTGGTGGGAGCAGTGTCTTCTCATGGACATCTGTGTCCCGGTGGCTTTTTGGATGCTAATGGCAGGTACCACCATAGCAGCATGAATAGGAGGGAAGGGAAATATTGGGTGTCCTATAGTAGCCATGAGAAGTGCACAGAGCTCATGGGAAATACATCAAAGGCTTTTCAGAATGAATTGGAGCCAAAGGTTGGATAGAATACGAGGAGATAGGACCAGAGAAATAATTTGGAGATGGTTATTTTAATTCTATTATTACCACATGGGAAGCTAGGAAATGTGAGTGACATTTTGAGCTAATAATTACATAGTATATATTTTACCTCCCATATTCCCATACTCCCCACAGACTATAATCTCCTTGAAACTAATATTCATGCCTAACATATAACTGTGTCAGCACATTGCTCCATAATTTACTCTGTATCTCCAGAGAGCAACCATCTTAAAAGGTAGCTAATGTAAGATAAGTCACACCTTGGAAGTTGTCCCAGTGGACCGCCAGATCGCTTTCCCTGGAATCTAGGAGAAAGAGCAGCTGTGCTGAGGGCTTCTCTAACTCCCGGGCAGGTTACCAAGGGTCTTCTGATTGACAAGGCCCTGGGTCTGGAGTACAGGAGAACACATAAGGTAACCAGAGTTTGAGCTCATTAACTTCTACTCAATTCCTTGATTTTAATTTTATACTCAGGAAGAAGACTGCTGATCTCTATTTAGTTTGTAAAAACTGGGTCTCCTATTTGGAAGGGAACATAGCTATAGCAAATGACATGAATCCCTTGGTCCTCTTGGGAGTTAGACTTTTCACTGTAAATTAATAATATTCTTGCTTATCAGTCTCATATGACTCATAAGGAGGACTAACAGCATTTGTGAACTTGTAAAAGCTGATACATTGACCCTAATCTCCAACCTCACCAACTGTAAGGACTATTATAAAGCCTTAAAAAGACCAGCGTACAGGAAATACTAATTGCATATCATCTTTACTGTAATATTTATTACACTTTAAAAAATATTTTAAAGAGATAATGATACCCAAACCATGCTGCTTGTCTGAAATGATTACTTTAGATTATCTCTTATATAGTTCGTCTCAGATCAATGTGAGAAATTAGAGATGCAAATTAGATTGTTATTAACTAAAAAAACTTTATGGAATAAAAAAATAATTTTTGTGTAAAATAATCATGTGTTTGGAAAACTACAAATTTTCAGGGCACCTGGGTGGCTCAGTTGGTTAAGCATCTGTCTTCAGCTCAGGACATGATCCTGGGGTCCTGGGATGGAGCCCCGCGTTGGGCTCCCTGATCAATGGGAAGTCTGCTTCTCTCTCTCCCCCTGCCTCTCCACACCACTTGTGCTCTCCCTCTCACTCACTCATGCTCTCTCTCAAATAAATAAATAAAATCTTAAAAAAAAAAAACTACAAATTTTCCCTAGAAAAAATTCTATGAAGTTGTGACTATACTAAGTTGCCTTCCCAGTGACCAAGTGAATTTTATTGTTCAGTATTAACAAAAGTCCTTCCCAAGTATGGAATGGCAAGGATTTAAGTCCAATGATATTACCACTTGGATATTAAGTATCTGCTCATACAAGAAAATAAATCTCAGTTATTGCTCAGTGATTTGGTTTTTCCAAATATCCCTTTCAGCTGTTACAGATGGCTGAGCCCTACACCCTCCTCTGGAATCTTAGAAAGGCTCTTTGTTCTTTGTGGCTATCATAACCTTCTGACCTGAAGGCACAGGTGTCTATGTCAGCTTTCCTCCTGACTACACAATGCTCAGACTTCCACATTTTCTGTTACTGAGTGAGGATCAAGAAGGGAAGTGGTTATTTTAGGGACCCGATCTAGACTTCACAAATGACAAGTCTCTGGCAGCCACTAAGGCTAAGGCATCTTCGGAGAAACAAACCTGTTGGGGAGTCACTCCTCCCTCTGCTCCCCCTACTACCCCTGCCCCCAGGCTGGAAGGGGTCATTCCTGGCAGCTGCTCCTAAGAGGGGAGTGAGGCCAGGCTGATGGCAGCTGTTACAAAGATACTGAACAGAGATTCCAGAAGGAAGGCTGGGTCCAAGTAAGAGTGCTTTTATGAAAATATGTGCTAAAGTCCTGGGGTCAGGGCCGCAGTGGGATGTACTTGAGAGCTGTAGCTGGGGTCATTTCACTTCTCACTAGGTGGGTAATGCTGTAAGGCAGCTCTGCTCTCCTGACAGAAGAAGGAAAGGCACACTTGTAGTGAAGACAAGTCTTTCCAAAGATGACACAGACATAACCGTTATTGGCGCTTTCCTTTGACAAAACCTAAGACCGCACGCACATCTCAGTGATATCCTCAGGATATCCTCAGTGATGTCCCTGCCTTGGTGAATGTGGAATTTGGATGTTCTCAGACAGCTTTAGCTTCCAGAGGGTGGAATTTGCCAGGCTTCCAGAGAGAACCACATAATGGTTAAAGCTTGAAGTTGAGAGTCAGATAAACATGGTTGGAGTCCTGGTTCTACATCACACCAGATGCATGACCCAGGGCAAGTTATTCGAGTTTTTCGTACTTTAGGGTCTTCGCATGTGAAATATAGATAAAAATGGGGGTTCCTTCACAGTGCTGTTGTGAGAATTAAATGAGACAATGCAGGCACAGGGCCTGGGCCAACATGCTTGCAATAAATGCTCATTACTATGAATTTACTAAAAATAGGCAGAGTTGTTAAATTTCTCCTCCATGAGAAAGGCTTTTTTTTTTTTTAAGAGAGGGAAGGAGAGGGAGAGAGAGAAAGGTGGGAAAAGGGTCAGAGGGAGAGAGAGAGAATCTTAAGCAGACTCCACGCCCAGCACAGAGTCTGACACAATGGTCAATGTCATGACCTTGAGATCATGACCTGAACCAAAGTCAAGAGTCAGACGCTTAACTGACTGAGCCACCCAGGTGCCCTTAAAGGCTTTGAAAGAGAAATAGGGTTTTGTTTTGTTTGAAGGATTGGTTCTTTCAAGGAATGAAGGTCTGATGACTTTTTAATCATTGATCAAAGTTTTATGAACTCTGGTGCCACAAAGTTCAGAGTCTCTCCTTTTTCAGACCTTCCTCGATTTCTTTCATCAGCATTTAGTACTTTTCAGGAGATAAGTCCTATTTTTCATTTTTTGGCAGTTGTCAATGATACTGTATCTTTATTATTATTACTTTTAAAGATTTTATTTATTCATTTGACAGACAAAGAGATCACAAGTAGGCAGAGAGGCAGGCAGAGAGAGAGGAGGAAGCAGGCTCCCTGCTGAGCAGAGAGCCCGATTCGAGGCTCGATCCCAGGACCTGAGATCATGACCTGAGCCAAAGGCAGAGCCTTTAACCCACTGAGCCACCCAGGCGCCCCAATACTGTACCTTTAATTTGATGCCCACATGTTCATTCTGCATATATAACAATGCAACTGATTTTTGTTATATTTATTTTGTATCCTGTGACCTTGCTATATATACTATGAGTTCTAGGAGTTTTTTTCTTGATTCCTTGGGATTTCCTATGTAGACAATCATGTTATCTGCAAATAGGGAGTTTTACTTTTCCCCTTCTGATCTTTATGCATTTTATTTCCTTTTCTTGCTTTTTTGCTCTAGCTAGCACTTTCAGTACAATGTTGAACAAGAGTGGTGAAAGCAGTTATCCATGCCTTGTTCCCAGGCTGAGGAGAGAGCATTCAGTCTTTTACCATTAAGTACAATATTAGCTGTTTTCTTTTATGAAGTTGGTAGATGCTTTTTCTCAAACTGAGAAACCTCCCCGCTATTCCTGTTTCTTCTGTGAGTTTTTTAAAAAAGTCTATTCAAGATGATGAATCTATTCAAGGTGTTGATGTCATAATTTTCCATGTCATTTGACATAATCATGTGATTTTTCCTTTTTTTGTGTGATTTTTCTTCTTTAACCCATTAATATGGTGAATTATGTTGATTTTCAATTATCAAAATAGGCTTTCCCTATAATGATCCCACTTGGTCATGATATACAATTCTTTGTATATGTTACTGAATTCTATTTTTTAATATTTTAAGGATTTTTGCATCTATATCCATGAGAGATACTGGCCTATATTTCCCTGCCTTTGTTTGGTTTTGGTGGCAGGGTATTAGCTTCATAAATGACCTGGATGGTATTCCCTTCTCTTCCATTTTTTCAAAAAACATTTTAGAGAATTGGTATTAATTCTTCTTTAAATATTGGGTAGAATTCTCCAGTGAAATCATCTGGACCTGGATATTTTGGGGGGAGAGTTTTAAAATCCAGTTTTCTTTCTTTCTTCCTTTGTTCCTTCCTTCCTTTCTAAGATTTTTTATTTATTTGTCAGAGAGAGAGAGAGAGAGAGTGTACAAGCAGGGGGAACAGCAGATAGAGGAAGAAGCCAGGTCCCCACTGAGCAGGGAGCCTGATGTGGTATTCAATCCAAGGACCCTGGGATCATGACCTGACCTGAAGGTAGATAGATGCTTAACCAACTAAACCACCCAGACATCCCTAAAATCCCATTTTCTAAGTAGTTATAGGGCTGTTCAAATGATTCACTTTATATTGGGTAAATTGTGGTAATTTGTGTTTTATGATTAATTGATCCACCTCACCTAGGTTGTCAAATTTATGTGTGTAGAGCTATTCACAATATTTCTTTATTATCCTTCTGATGTCTGAAAGGTCTCTAGTAACACACCATCTCATTCCTGATACTGGGAATTTGTGTCTTCTCTCAGGTATGTGGTCTCTCCCTTTCTCCCCCTCTCTCTTTGGGTCAGTCTCACTAGAAGTTTGTTATTAATCTTTTCAAAAGAACCAGATTTTTAAGAATTGTTTTTCTCCATTATTTTTCTGTTTTCTATTTTATTTATTTTTGGTCCCATCTCTGTTATTTCCTGTTTCTGCTTATTTGGGCTTTATTTTGTTCTTCTTTTTCTAGATTAAGGTGGAAACTTAGACTGACTCAAGGCTTTTCTTCTTTCCTACTGTAAGCATTTAGAGCTATAATTTTTCCTCTGTGCTAATTTAGCTGTATCTACAAATTTTGATTTGTTGGATTGTTCTTTTCATTCAATGCAATGTATTTTTTTGGAATTCCCTTGAGATTATTTTCTTTGACCCATGGATTATTTAGAAGTCTGTTATTTGATTACCAAGCATTGGACATTTTTCCTGGTATGTTTCTGTTACCAATTTCTAGTTTTATTCCATTGTAGTAGGAGAATATACTCTATATGATTTCAATTCTTTCACATTTATTGATGTTTGTTCAGTGGTTCAGGATATCTTGGTGAATGTTCCACGCGCACTTAAAAAATATTCATTCTGTTTTTGTTGGGCAGAGTGTTGTATAACTGTCAATTAGATCCTCTTGTATTATTGAGCTTTTCTATATGCTTGATGATTTTCTGTCTAGTTCTTCTACCAATTACTGAGAGAGAAGTGAAAGTCTCTAACTATGACTGTGGATTTCTCTTTTCAGCTCATTTGGTTTTGGCTTCACATATCTTACAGTTGTGTTGTTTGGTGCATATACATTTAGGACACTGTCCTTCAGTGGGTTCCAGTCTTTACTGGGCTGCCTTCCCAGCATTGTCTCCTTGGGCTTCAGCCAAAGTAGACTACCTTTCTGCCCTATTCAGGCCTGTCCAATGGGTCTTTAACTGAATAGAAAGGGAGGAAAGAAAGAAGGAGAGGAAAAAAGAGAGAGGAAAGAAAGGCCAGATTAAAAATTTTTTAGGCTGGGGGGAGGGAGTCAAGATGGCGGAGAAGTAAGAGGCTGAGACGACATCAGCCAGCAGGAGATCAGCTAGATAGCCTATCAAACCATTCCGAACACCTACAAATCCAACAGGAGATCGAAGAGAAGAAAAACAACAATTCTAGGAACAGAAAATCGACCACTTTCTGAAAGGTAGGACCAGCGGGGAAGTGAATCCAACACGACGGGAAGATAGACCCCAGGGGGAGGGGCCGGCTCCCGGCAAGCGGCGGAGCACAAAATCAGAACTTTTAAAAGTCGGCTCCACGGAGGGACATTGCTCCAGAAGCTAAACTGGGGTGAAGACCTTGTGGGGACAGCGTGGACTCAGGTCCCACGGGGTCACAGAAGGATCGGGGGTGTCTGAGTGTCGCAGAGCTCACAGGTATTAGAGCGGGGAAGTCGGCTGC